>MU249626.1:3134929-3247776 GCA_018977245.1 Lethenteron camtschaticum
CGCGTGCGAGTGTGCGCCAGTGTGTGCGAGTGTGCACGAGTGTGCGTGCGAGTGTGTGTGCGAGTGTGCACGAGTGTGCGTGCGAGTGTGCACGAGTGTGTGTGCGAGTGTGTGTACGAGTGTGCACGAGTGTGTGTACGAGTGTGCGTGCGAGTGTGCGTGCGTGCGAGTGCGCGTGCGTGCGAGTGTGCGTGCGAGTGTGCACGAGTGTGTGTGCGAGTGTGCACCAGTGTGTGCTAGTGTGCACGAGTGTGTGTGTTCGTTGAATTTTGTTCGCCACCGTACGTAGCCGGCGAGCGGCGTCAGAATCGGAATCTTTTTTACGTATCACTGCGGAGGAATCCGATGATCCGCCAAGCTCCTGTTCGCAGATGTCCAGCAGTAAATAACGTGTGCACCGCAAAGCGTCGTGGCCCTCTCTTGCAAACAACCCGCACCTCCTATTAGCTCGGTTGGCTACGTACGGTGCGAAAGAAGTTCAACACACACACATATACACCCCGTCGGGCATACCGCAGCTCCGTGCTCGCTCGCTCACATCGCTTGAGAGGCCATTCCAAAGCTGAGTAGTGCCGTGGTTTTTTATTCTCTCGCCACCACCACCGCTGCTGCTGCTGCTCCTATGACGCAAATGCCACTCCCCAGCTCCCATTCCTCTCCAGGGCTCGGCACACCACCACCACCATCCTCCTCTACAGCTNCCACCACCACCACCATCCTCCTCTACAGCTACCACCACCATCCTCCTCCACAGCTACCACCACCATCCTCCTCTACAGCTACCACCACCATCCTCCTCTACAGCCACCACCACCACCACCATCCTCCTCTACAGCTACCACCACCACCACCATCCTCCTCTACAGCTACCACCACCACCACCATCCTCCTCTACAGCTACCACCACCACCACCATCCTCCTCTACAGCTACCACCACCACCACCATCCTCCTCTACAGCTACCACCACCACCACCATCCTCCTCTACAGCTACCACCACCACCACCACCATCCTCCTCTACAGCTACCACCACCACCACCATCCTCCTCACAGCTACCACCACCACCATCCTCCTCCACAGTTACCAGCACCATCACCACCATCCTCCTCTACAGCTACCACCACCACCACCATCCTCCTCTACAGTTACCACCACCACCATCCTCCTCCACCACCACCACCATCCTCCTCCACCACCACCACCACCATCCTCCTCTACAGCTACCACCACCACCACCATCCTCCTCACAGCTACCACCACCACACCATCCTCCTCCACAGNTACCACCACCATCCTCCTCACCACCACCACCACCATCCTCCTCTACAGCTACCACACCACCACCATCCTCCTCCACAGCTACCACCACCATCACCACCACCATCATCCTCCTCCACAGTTACCACCACGATTACAATCACCACCACCAGCACCACCACTGTCCACAACTACCACCACAACTGCCACCATCACGAACCTGGCAGATGCACCTCCTGCACCAAAGACAAATAGATCACCCGTGAAGCCTCTTGACAGGTTGCCGGGGCAAGTTCCGTGAGCTAGCACCCTACGAAGCCTGCACGGCACTCCGATTAGCGCGTTTGGCTACGTACGGTGTGAAAGAAGTTCGGCATGCGTTGCAGCACACGAGGGGTGGGTGGTCGGTACCACGCCCGGGCCACCTTGCTCTCACCGCTGGTCAAAGTTCACGTGCTCGTGACCGATTCGGATGATCGTCACCGGTGTTGGCCACGAGCGGGAATTGAACTCGCGTCGTTCAGTTCCCGTGGCCGCCACCACCACCACCACGCCGAGTCTGGGAGAGCGGTGGGGGCCTGGGTCTCGTGGGCTGTGCGGGCTGTGCGGGCTGGGCGGGCTAGGCGGGCGGGGGGTACACAATTGAAATCCAGAGCGATTCCAAGTTCACTTGGGTTTCCCGGCAGCTTAATTAAGTTTCGCCGCGATATTCCCGTAATGAGTTTTCACCGCATCGCTCCCCCCTCCCTCCACCGTCTCTCGTTGGCTTCCTTAACGGGATCCAGGCTAAAGCAGCAGCGGTGGTGGTGGGGGGTGGTGGTGGGTCAGGTGGAGGGGAGAGCTGTGAGAGGTGGTGGGTCCGGATGGCTGGCCGGTCGTGCGGGCAGCAACGCGCCGTGTAAAGCCACGAACGACAGAGTTACTCGTGCAAACATTACGTCACCGCCGCCTGCACAATTACCGCAGCAGAGGCACTGCGCATACCTTTGACCTGACTCATGGGTGCCTGCGTGTGTGTGCCCGTGTGTGTGTGCGTGTGTGTGTGTAGTGGGGAGCGGTGTATAGCGGTTAGCGCGCTGCGCTATGAACCTGGCGACCCGGGTTCGATTTCCGCTCACGGCCAACACCGGTGACGATTATCAACGTCCTGGGCCTCCCTAGGTCGACTCGGCCTGAAATGAGTAGCTGGTGGGTGTGTAAACATCGCCACTGGGGAGACAAAGGCGGTCGTGCGTGGTGCTGGCCACTCACCCCTCGTGTACCGTTCCGGCCTTCATAGGTGCTCGCTAACAGCACTTGCCCCTACAGCCTGTTAAGGCCATACGGGGATCTTTGTCTTTGTGTGTGTGGGAGCGGTGGTGTGCGNGTTANCAGCGCTACGAACCCGGCGACCCGAGTATTCCCGCCACGGCCAACGATGACGATTACCTGAACCGGTCAGGGCCTCCCCTAGGGCGACTCAGCCTCAAATAGTACCTGGTGCGGTGTGTAAACACGCCATGGGGAGACAAAGGCGGTNGGGCGACGGCCACCCCCCCCGTGTGCCGTGGCGGCCTTCATTGGTGTCGCTCGCAGCAGTCTGAAGGCTACATGGGGAACTTTGTCTTTGTGTGTGGTTGGGTTTATTTTATTAAAAAATCATTCCTTTTTCCTTCTTGGTTCTTGCGGTAAAGTCACGTAGAAGGTAAAATAGTAAAATAATAAAAATTAGAAATAATCACTTATTGATTCCATTCTATGTGACTTTACCGAAAGAACCAAGAAGATGAATCCCTGCAGTCACGAAAGCTTTAAATCGAATTTCATTCTTTTGCGTCTCTCTTCCCCCCCCCCTCTTACGATAACGGCCAAGCCGGTTTCAAGTCTGGATCCCACCGCCTTGCTACACTGCTGATGTGCCTGCGTGCGGGCAGGCGGGCGGGCGAGTGATATTTGACAAGTCTCGTGTGACCGCAAGCCATACGACAACGTGGTTTAGCAGAGCGCTACAACGTGCGCGCCTGACCCACCTCTCCCCCCCCTGCTACACCCCCCCCCCCACCAGATGTAGCGGGCAGCGTGGAAGATTAGGCCAAATAACACCTCTGGATGGGGGCTGTCTTGATAGGCTCCCTCTTAAGTGAAGGCTCTTTCGTCACAGTCGCGATGCGAGCGTGCAATTGCAGGGCTGCACCTTTGCCTTCTCCGACGTGTACGCAATGCCTCTGGGAGGGGAGGGGGGCTGTTAGCTCACGGGCTGGGTAAATTGTAGGGATCGTTTTTAATCGATTTAAGATGTTTGTATTTCGTGTGTTCGGATATGATTCAGGACAATTTGCGTTTTTGTATTCCCCCCCCCCCCCCCCCCCCCGTTCGTCAGCTTTGGGTCTAATAATTTCCACGCGTAACTTCGCCCGGTGCCACGGGAATGCCGANTTTTTTTTGCCGAGAAAAGCGGTTGCACGGGATGTCACAATTCGAATCGAACGGTAATTAGCAAAAAATAATAATTTTTATTCCGTATTGGCCGAGATTTGGGTACCTTATCCCAATTGTTGGGATTTTTTTCCGAGCTTCGGGAACGCATCTCAAACTTTAACAACATCTACCTAAATCTCACACGACTTTCGTGTGTCCACCCCACCCTGAATCTCTCCCCAAAGACAAAGACCCCCCCCCCCCACTCCCGTATAGCCTTTAACAGACTGTTGGGGCAAGTGCTGTTTAGCCAGTCACACCTATGAAGGCCACACACCGCACCGGGTACTCGTTAGAGACCGAGCCAAATCTCTTTCCCTCTCTCCCGCTGCTGCCGATTGTTGTGAGCCTATCACCACCGTGTCTTTACGCGTGACGGCCACCCAATCCAGTCACTCTGCGGGCCCACAACCTGCTTGGCTTGCGAGATGTGACGACAACGGCGCGTGGTATGCGTGCGTCCGCTCAACTTCTTTGCCGCCGTATGAAGCCAAGCGCACAAATCGGATGTGGTTTGCGCGCAGGTCAATTGTGCTCTGGCCAGTTTTTGTATGAAGGTCATGTAGCAGTGTCTGTGTGTAAACAGTTGCCAACAATGGCTATGCTTTTCACTGGCACTCATTGCTTCTTCATCGTGTAGCTGTTGCCAGTTGTGTGTGTGTGTCTGTGATAAACATTCAAACAGCATAAGTTTGTTGTTTATGTTTTGCTCTTTTCAGGATTTATTTCATACGGTGGCGAGATGTTAACTACCTCGCCTGCTATGCAGGAGATCGTGGGTTTCCTGATGCCTGCTGTATATCTGGAGTTTGCATGTTCTCCCCGTGGTCGCGTGGATTTTTCTCCGGCTCCGATTTTCCCCTCCACATTTAGAATCAACGTGGGTTTAGAGCATTTGGCTGCTATACATTTCCACGTGATAAGCCACTTCGTTTGGCTGTCATTTGTGGGCAGGTCGCTTCTGAAAAAGAGCTACACAGCTCAGTTGGCCTCACCTGGTAAAATAGAAAAATGTTGTAACAGGATGCTGCTGCGGTGTAACTAAACTAAACTACGTTTGCTTTGATATACAAAACAGTGGAAAGAATGCGTCGTATAATCCACTACTTTCTCAGGGTTCGGGATCGAACCCACGACCTCCTGTATAGCGTGCGAGGTAGTTGACATCTCCTAGCCACCGTGCATCAAGGTCTGGATCATGGAACCACGACCTCCTGTATACCAGGCGAGGTAGTTGACATCTCCTAGCGACCGTGGAAAGAACGTCAAGGTCTGGATCATGGAACCCACGACCTCCTGTATACCGGGCGAGGTAGTTGACATCTCCTAGCGTGACGTCAAGGTCTGGATCATGGAACCCACGACCTCCTGTATACCGGGGAGGTAGTTGACATCTCCTAGCGTGACGTCAAGGTCTGGATCATGAACCCACGACCTCCTGTATACCGGGGAGGTAGTTGACATCTCCTAGCGTGACGTCAAGGTCTGGATCATGAACCCACGACCTCCTGTATACCGGGCGAGGTAGTTAACATCTCCCAGCATGACGTCAAGGTCAGGATCACGAACCCACGACCTCCTGTATACCGGGCGAGGTAGTTGACATGTCCCAGGCACCATGACGTCACTGTCGAGAGGTAAAGCTGGCTGGGTGGAAACGGGAGGGGAAAGAATGTCTTCAAAGTACGAGCACTTTAAACAGTCTGCTGTTAGTGTACTCGGTGTACCGTGCGCGTGTTTGTGTGACGCGGAACGGTGGCGTAGCGGCTGAGCGAGCTCGCGCTACGAACTCTGGTGACCCGAGTTGGTTCCCGCTCGCGGCCACCGACAACGCGGCGGTTTTCCGAACNGAGCCTGGGCCTTCCCCCTAGGTTGTCGGCCTTAATGAGTACCTGGTGTGGTGCGTAGCGGTTCAGCGAGCTCGCGCTGCGAACTCTGGTGACCCGAGTTCGATTCCCGCTCGCGGCCACCGACAACAGCGGCGCTTTTCCGAGCTGAGCCTGGGCCTTTCCCCTGGGTGACTCGGCCTTAAATGAGTACCTGGTGTGGTGTTGCTGACCGTGACGTCACGCAGTATCCCTGCTGCGGGAGAAGGATCCCAGATNTGGTGTCAACGACAAGAGGGGAGTGGGGGGGTTTACGAGCTGACTGTGCTGGTCAGTACCGTTGGGTGAGGCGGGAGAAAAAGNCCAGTNAACTCACTCGTGTGGAATTGCTGACCGCCAGTGAGCCAACCGCTACATTGCACCACGGCNGCATCGCATTCTGATATCAAACAAGCCAAACAAAGANCCCCCGTATAGCCTTAACAGACTTGGCAGTGCTGTTCAGCACCTATGGGCCGGAACGGTACACGAGGGGTGGGGGTCAGACCACGCCCCGACCGCCTTTGTCTCCCAGTGGCAATGTTTACACACCGCCAGGTATCATTTGAGGCTGAGTCGACTAGGGGAGGCCCGACCTCAGATAATCGTATGGTGTTGGCCGTGAGGGCAACTCATGTCGCCGGGTTCATACGCAGGCGCTAACGCTGCACTATCACTATAACACCACGACGCGACNCGCCCGTGTCTACTCANTTCGCATTGTGGAAACACGATGGCACGACTATTTGCGGCGTAATGGCCAGGGACGCCCCACGANCCCCTCCANCCCCCAGGTGTGCCGCATGGGGTCGATTCCTGACGCAGGGTGCAACCGGTACCCGATACCCGTAACCCGATACCCGGCTACCGTGCCCGGCCAGGTACGNGTACCTTGAGACCCTGGTGCGGCCAGGTACGGGTACCCATTTGCGACGGTACCGGGTGCCGCCGGGTACGGGTACGGGTAAGGAATCAAAACCCGTTTGCGACCTCTGCTGACAAGTAAAAACCCCGTTGGCATTCTTTATCTGATCACGGTGTGGGACCCTCCCTCCCTCCCTCCTCCCTCTCTCTGCCTAGGTTGTCTCAGCCCGGAATTACTGCCTCGTGGTCGGCGGTGATCGCTGTCGGCGGCGGAACGGGGGAGACGCACGAGCGACTCGTCTGTGTTGTGTCCTGCTCGCGGCGTGAGTTCACCCTTTCCCGTTGCGTGACGTGCGTGCCAAGTTGGTGGGGTGAGGGGGTGGAGGGTGGTTTGGGTTGTTCCCGTTCACTCGCCGAATCTCGGAACGACGCAATCGTCTCATTTTCAGAGCGGCGTGGTCGCAGCGCCACTGTTGCTCACCGCGGAGAACTGTGGCCACACGTCCGCCGTTGCCCTAGCGATTGCCGGCACCCAGCTGTGACAGCCTCGGTAACGATGTTTTTAAAGACGACGTTGCTCACTGCGGAAAACTGTGGCCACGCGACCGCCGTTGCTCCTAGCGATTGCCGGCGCCCAGCTGTGACAGCCTCGGTAACGATGTTTTTTTTTCCGGTTCCGTGCAGACGACGTACATGGACGTCATCGGGATGGAAAGGGTTAATAGATGCTCGCTCACTGAATTCCCAACCCCCTCCCCCCGAAGCTCTCTCAGGGGATTTTAAAGTTGAGTTGATTTCAGGTGGGACTTTGATTGAGAGATCAGAAGTTCATATTCCGAAGTGATTTCATCATCAGAAGTTCATATTCCGCTGAAATGATTTCATCATCATCGTCGTCATCGTCGTCATCGTCGTCATCGATACCACCACAATAATGATCAATACATCCACACTCATTTCATAATCAATATGATCATGATCGATTCCACGCCTATCATCTCCGCTACTGTTGTCGTCATCTTCACCAATAGCCCCACGATCATCGCCATGATCATCAATACCACGACGATCATCGTCATCACCCATACCACAATTAGCATCATCATTAAATACCACTATCATCATCATCAATACTACCAATATCATCGTCATCATCCATACTGCTTCTATCATCATCAATGCCCCCACTATCATCAGCATCAATACCCCACTATCATCATCATCATCAGTACCACTACTACCATCATCATTATCAATACCACCACTATAATCATGATCAAAATCATGACAGTAATCGTCACCACCATCATCAAGACCCCAGTATCATCGTCATCATCAGTACCACTACTACCATCATTATCAATACCACCACTATAATCATCAAAATCATGACAGTAATCGTCACCACCATCATCAAGACCGCCAGTATCATCCACATCAGTAAAATCATTATTACCACCACCATCACAGTAACCACCACCGCCATCATCATCATCATCGACAATAACAACATCATCATCATCGACAACAACAACATCATCATCGACAACAAAAACATCATCATCGACAACAACAACAACATCATCAACAACAACAACAACAACAACGCCACCACAACAACAACATCAACAACGCCACCACAACAACAACATCATCAACAACAACATCATCATCAACAACAACAACAACATCATCATCATCGACAACAACATCATCATCAACGTCACCACAACAACAGCATCATCAACAACGCCACCACAACAGCAACATCATCAACAACAACAGCATCATCAACGCCACCACAACACAGCATCATCATTGACAACAACAACATCATCAACGCCACCACAACAACAGCATCATCAACGCCACCACAACCACAACAACATCATCAACAACGCCACCACAACAACAACAACATCATCATCGTCAACAACAACAACAACATCAACGCCACCACAACAACAACCGGCAGTCGTGCAGCACAGCCAACGTGAGACCGGCACGTGTGCACGGTGCCCCCCCCCCACCCCGCTGCCCGTCCGGTCGGGCGGTCCGCCCCCCCCGAGAGAGACCGCGGGTCACTGCGGATGAGCGCCGCTCGGTCCCGGCGTACTTCACCGCCCCCCCCACCCCACGCTGTTATATTTGGCGTCGATGCCGCCCTCCTCCGTCGATGCTACTATTATTATTCTTGTCATTGTCGATCGCCCCGACACCCCCTCCCTCCCCGCTCTACCCTCCCCTCCCCCGGCAGCTGCTTTTGGCAATATCGCATTTCCCCTTGAAATAAATATATAAATGAATAAGTATATTAATAAACGCATCGGGCTGAAATCCTCTTCGGCCGACGAAAAGTCCCAATTGCTGCTTCTAAAACGTTGGTTGCCTGCACTGGGTTGTTTGTTTTTCACCCTTTTTTTGGCAGGTTCGCCTGCAACAGATGGCATTAGTCACGAGTTCCTGTACGCGTCGAAACGCCTCTCGGTGAACGCGGCGATGCGGCGTGTACGCGCGGAGCAAACAACCCCACGTGATAATTGTTTTTCTTACCCTTCTATCTGGCGACAAAACTGACACCTTTTTTACAAGGAGTCATGTTTGCATAGACCACAATAGCTGCAGTCGTAATGCCAACAAAATACATAATTCTGATAATGTATGTGCACTGTCCTTGAAGTTGATTGGTCCACACCCGAGACAGCTTTCCTTAGAGCCTAGTCTCACACGGTGTTGGACCAGATGACGCCAAAAGGCGCACAACTCAAAGACAACGCACCATCAGAGTATGAGAGCTCGGGTAAGCATTTACACCATTGGAACCTCATTTGCCAGTAAAAATATGATAATTGTTTTTTTACCCTTCTATCTGGCAACAAACTGACACCTGTTTTTTACAAGGAGTCATGTTTGCATAGACCACAATACCTGCAGCCATAATGCAAACAAAAAACATAACTCTGATAATGTGCACTGTCCTTCAGAGTTATGTTATTATGACTGCAGGTATTGTGGTCTATGCAAACATGACTCCATGTAAAAAAGGTGTCAGTTTTGTTGCCAGATAGAAGGGTAAAAAAACAATTATATTTTTACTGGCAAATGAGTGAGCTTTGATTAGCGCTTCGATGGGCGACCACCGCCATGAACGTAACAGGTGTTATAGGCTGCGGTGGCGACAGCAGAGGCAATGCGGCCTAGATCCATTGTTGTGTTGCACTCGAATTAAAACTATTAAACTTTAATAAAAGTAAAATAAAATAAAAATCACGACGTTTCGGAGGCAACACAAGTCTCCGTCATCAGGTGGGACCGTCACAGCCAGATTTGCTGCATCAAGTGAGGCAATGATTCAAGCAAATCTGGCTGTGACGGTCCCACCTGATGACGGAGACTTGTGTTGCCTCCGAAACGTCGTGATTTTTATTTTATTTTACTTTTATTAATTTAATGTTTTACCTACGTGACTTTACCGAAAACACCTAAGAATATGAATCCTTGCAGTCACGAAAGCTTCAAATCTAGAACTATTAAACTATTGTTGTTATTTTAGCAGGTAAAGCCCAGGAAGCTGTGTCCGGCTCTTTGCCAGAAGCGACCCGGCCACAAATGATAGCCCAATGAAGTGGCTTATCGCGTGGACATTTATCGCAGAGAACTACTCGTAGACAACGCTTGTGGCAGGGACGACGCTCGCCCAGCAGTGGATTGACCAACCGGTGCTCGTGCGTGATGTGTGTGACGTGTGTGTGTTTGTGACGTGTGTGACGTGTGTGTGTGTGATATGTGCGTGTGATGTGTGTGTGTGTGACNTTGTGTGTGTGTGTGACGTGTGTGNTGTGCGTGTGACGTGTGTGTGTGTGACGTGTGTGACGTGTGTGTGATGTGTGCTCCCATCGCCACGCTTCACTCGTCGCCCGCCGTTAAAAATCTCGGCTCAATTTCGGGAGTGCCCCGACACCAACGCGATTGCTTTGCGTTCTCATAAATACGAGTCTCTGGCAGTCCACCGCTAATGCGTGAAGATAGTTTAGTACGGGTGGCGGTGGGGGGGGGGGAGAGCCTCTGTATTTACCCGGGAAAGCCTCGCTTAGTCGACAGATTCCTGTCCAGAGGGGTGCTACCTTGGGCATGCGCTGTATTGTTGAGTTAATCCGCAGAATCTGCAGTCGTGCGCGTGTGTGACCGGGGCGGGGGGGGGGTCGAGAAGTCGGTCGGAATCGCTCGGGTGGCGTGAAGTGAACGATCGATAGTTGCGAATTCAAAGACTGTTGCGGTGCGTATCTTTAGACGCTGCCGTGGTGTTGACCGTAGCGGAGTGAAGCTATAGAATGTCACGTGACTCGGCTAGCCAGCACGTCAGCCAGCCAGCCTCTACTGTCCGATCAGCCAGTCTGCCCATAAACCGCTTGGCCAGCCACCATCTAGCTAAGGCAGCTGCTGAGCCAATGTGGAATCTAGGCCGTCCGCCAGCCAGCCACTCTGTGAAGCCAGACAGGCAGGCTGACTGGCAATCAGCCACTCAGGCAGTCAGCCAGCACATCAGCCATCCAGCCAGATAACCAGCCAGCATGCCAGACAGTCAGCCAGCCTGTCAACCACTCAGCCAGCATGCCAGACAGCCAGCCTGTCAACCACTCAGCCAGCCAGTCCATAAGGCACACAGCCAGCCTGCCTGTCAACCACTCAGTCAGCCAGCATGCCAGACAGCCAGCCTGTCAACCACTCAGCCAGCCAGTCCATAAGGCACACAGCCAGCCTGCCTGTCAACCACTCAGCCAGCCAGCATGCCAGACAGCCAGCCTGTCAACCACTCAGCCAGCCAGTCCGTAAGGCACACAGACAGCCAGCCTGCCTGTCAACCACTCAGTCAGCCAGCATACCAGACAGCCAGCCTGTCAACCACTCAGCCAGCCAGTCCGTAAGGCACACAGACAGCCAGCCTGCCTGTCAAGCACTCAGTCAGCCAGCATGCCAGACAGCCAGCCTGTCAACCACTCAGCCAGCCAGCATGCCAGACAGCCAGCCTATCAACCACTCAGCCAGCCAGTCCGTAAGGCACACAGACAGCCAACCTGCCTGTCAACCACTCAGCCAGCCAGCATACCAGACAGCCAGCCTGTCAACCATTCAGTCAGCCAGCATGCCAGACAGCCAGCCAGCCTGCCTGTCAACCACTCGGCCAGTCAGCCCGTCAGCCACTTAAGCCTCCAGCCAGCCCATGAACCACTCGGGCAGGCAGCCTGCATGAGCCTCTTCCCCTCCTTCCCCACCACAACTCCCAACCCCTCCAGAAACTCCACCCGTGGCGAGGAAGTTGCGGCACGTGTAATTTTAGTCCTTCTCGCTTGCGCTCGCCAGCATTATGTATTTGTGCGAGAGAGAGGGGGGGAGAGGGGGCGGGAGGCAGAGAGAGGGGTAGAGATGGAGGCAGAGGGATGGCCCACTGGGAGACAGACTTTGACTTTTAAACAACTTGTATTACCGCCAACAGCAAAAGCACTGGAGGCGATTTCGATATGAAACGCACAAAGTCACCAGCAACACAAATGAAAATAAATTTCGATTTAAAGCTTTCGTGACTGCAGGGATTCATCTTCTTGGTTCTTTCGGTAAAGTCACGTGGAAGGAAAATAATAAAGTAATAAAAAAATGTAATTATGAATTTGTATTATTATTTTATTATTTCCCTTCTCCGTGACTTTACCGAAAGAACCAAGAAAATGAAAATAAACGCTACAAATCCACGCGCTGTGGCGCTAAAAGCACCGCGCACAACACGGAGACAGAGAGAGCGGGGAGAGAGAGAGAGAGGCAGGGAGAGAGGGCCCCACTGGTAGACTAACATAGCGGGTGAGAGTGAGACAAAGAGAGAGGCAGGCAGAAGGGGGGCCCACTCGCAGACAGAGAAATAGAGATATGAGCCCTGTGAGTCACACTGTACCGCCGTGATCTTATGGTGACGCACGGTGGGATGGCTACTGACTCACAGGATATGATGCGTCGTGCAACGGGCCTACTAAGAATGTAGCGGCAGAAAAAGAACTCGGCGGTTTGGTAAATGGGGGATAACAGTCACACTAATAATGATGATCACTTTTAATAATAAACTGCTTAGAGACCANCCCCCCCCCTCCTTCCCCAAACTCTCCGCTGTATTTAAAACTTTGTCGGAAATGTTTGAAAGGGAGTTTGGCGGGTGGGTGGGAGTGGTGGTGGGGTGGTGGTGGTGGTTGTGGTTGAGTGCGGGTAAAGTTGTTGTGTGTATTAATACGCGGCTGTGTTGGTGTGTGCCAGCGTTTGTGAGTGAGTGATGATAAGTGCACAGCTGTTGAGCGCCGTGTTTAATTTTTCAATTTGNTTTTTTATATCGCGGTTGCTGTGCACGGCCCCAAAAGCGCGACGCGGGCCCAGCCAGCGGCACAATTAAAGGTGTGTAATTGATGGGAGGTGACAGGTTTCTCGAATCGAGCGAGGTGGTTATTATTATAGTTATGTGAGCACTTGGGGGGGGGGGGGGGGAAGAGACGATGGGAGAGAAGTCCAAAGCGGAGCTGTGCGAGAGATGGACCAGAATGCAAAGTGCTGGGACTTGCAGTGTGGTCAGCGAGTGGGTGGGTGGGTGAGTTGTTTAGTGAGTGAGTGGGTGAGTGAGTGGTTAAGTGAGTGAGTGAGCAGGTGGGTGAGTGGAGTGAGTGAGTGAGTGAGCGAGCGGATGGGTGAGTGGTTGAGTGAGTGAGCGGGTGGGTGAGTGGTTGAGTGAGTGGGTGAGCGAGCGGGTGGGGGAGTGAGTGAGCGAGCGGGTGGGTGAGTGAGTGGGTGAGCGAGCGGGTGGGTGAGTGGTTGAGTGAGTGAGCGGGTGAGCAAGCGGGTGGGTGAGCGGGTGGGGGAGTGAGTGAGCGAGCGGGTGGGTGAGTGAGTGGGTGAGCGAGCGGGTGGGTGAGTGGTTGAGTGAGTGAGCGGTGAGCGGGTGGGCAGGTGAGCGAGTGGGCGGGTGAGTGAGCGAGTTGTTGTGCACTTAAGTGTGGTGGTGAGTGGGTGGGTAGGTGAGTGAGTGGATAGTTGAGTGAGTCAGTGAGTGGGTGAGCGGGTGGTGAGCGAGTGAGCGGGTGGGTGGGTGAGCGGGTGGGTGGGTGAGCGAGTGAGCGGGTGGGTGGGTGGGTGAGCGAGTGAGTGAGCGGGTGGGTGAGTGAGTGAGTTGTTGTGACCTTTAGTGTCGTGAGTGGGTGGGTAGGCGAGTGAGTGAGAGTGATTGTGTTGTGACCTGCAGTGTGGTCAGTGGGTAGGTGGGTTAATGTGTGTGTGTGAATGGGTGAGTGTGTGTGTGTGTTGTGTCCTTCAGTGTGTGGTGAGTGGGTGGGTGAGCGAGTGATCGTGTTGTGACCTGCGGTGGTGTAGTAGCGCTGCGCTACAAACCCGGCGACCCGAGTTCGATTCCCGCTCACGGCCAACACCGGTGACGATTATCTGAACCGGTCCTGGGCCTCCCTAGGTCGACTCAGCCTCAAATGAGTACCTGGTGCGGTGTGTAAACATCGCCACTAGGCCACCCACCCCTCATGCGCCTTGCCGGCCTTCATAGGTGCTCGCTAACAGCACTTGCCCCAACAGTCTGTTACAGGCTACACGGGGATCTTTGTCTTTTTTGTGGTGTTGGTTGGAGGGGAATCAATGAAGTGGCAGGAGCAGCAGCAGCAGCAGCAGCGATGGAAGCGTTTGCGTTGCCCGCGAGCGTTTCACTCCACGCTTACTGTGAGGCCTTGCCTGGGAGGAGAAGGAGGAGACCCTGACGTAGGAGTTGCGGGTAGAGTCGTCACACGTACTGCCACTTTTTTTAATCATTCCACTGCTGGATGAGAACACTCCACACCACGCCTTGCAGGCCCGTGAGGGTCGTTTGACCATACTTCACCACGCTGGTCGGCACGCGTGTTGATGGTGGTTGGGGGGGGTGGACAATGCAGAAACAACAATGGATTTTGCCCCATGGAAGCCTATAACACCTGTTATGGACATGCTGGATCACCGATCCAAGCACTATCCAGGCTCAAGCCTGCTTAGCCTTTGCGATTGCGAAGTCTGTTGAGGCTATACAGGGGACTTTTGTCTTTGTTGTTGCATGCATCTACTGTGTGTGTTAGTGGCTGGCGTACGTTCCGTGTGTACGTATGCGCATACGTACGTATGTTACCCAACAGAGGCGCGGCGGTATTGAGATGTTAACTACCTCGCCCGGTGTATAGGAGGGCGTGGGTTCGATCCGACCATTGTGACGCCTTCAAGTTTGGAGTTTGGATATTCTCCCCGTGGTGGCCGCGTGGATTTATTTCACCGGGTCCTCTGGTTTTTCCCCTCCACGTTTCGAAACGTTGTCACGCGTCTAAAGACAGGTTTCGGCTGCCGCTATGAATTTTCCACGCAGCGATAAACCACCTCATTTGGGTCTATCATTTGTGGCGAGGTCGCTTCTGAGCTCGCGAATGGTTTAGTTTGGCCTGCATGGTGTGGTCCTGTTTGCACATAGTCATTTAAGATGTTTTCTTGTTCATGTTTTAGTTTTTTGTTTGTTGCGGTTGCACCCGATTCAAGAGCCGAATGGCTCACAGGGCTATACCTAATAAATAACTTTGAACTTTGAACCCACCCACCAGAGGTCGCAAACGGGTTTTGATTCCTTACCCGTACCCGGCCGCACCAGGGTCGCAAATGGGTACCCGTACCCGGCCAGGTACGGTACCCGTTCCCTACCTGTACCCGTACCCTACCCGAAATGAGTGACAAACGGTGACTCACCAGTGACTCACGGTCTGCCCGTACCCGTACCCGGCCGCACCAGGGTCGCAAACGGCTACCCGTACCCGTACCTGGCCGGGTACGGGTAGCCGGGCATCGTGTAGGGTACGGGTATCGGGTACCCGGTTGCGACCTCTGCCACCCACGCCGTTCGGTGTCTGGGCGCGCTTGGGGACCGGCTGACGCATCGTCGTCGGTGTCATTGCGTGGTTTGCATCAGGGGAGAGGGGGGAGCGTTGATGCGGAAGTTCATTGCGACGGACCGTTTTTTGTTTTTGCGCGCGCGGTGCCCTGTCCTGCACCGTGACACATTGTGTAGCCTTCGGGAAATGTACAAAAAGAAAATGACGGACGAATGGTGAAATCTTTTTTTGTTGTTTTGGCAACTTCGTCAACACGGCGTCCGATCGGTTTACTGTGTGGTGTGGTATCAAGAATAATAATAATAACAACAACAATAACACAATTTTTGTTTACAATGTGCCCGTTTTTCACGACAAGGCCGAGAGACAACTTGCAGTTTAACATCAATTTTACTCATAATAACGTTTTTTGGGTTAGATCGCGTTATTTATAAATGTGTCGTAACCCTCCACCACCTGACACGGCCAATCAGCAAAAAAGTGTCACGTTGACAAAAGACAAAATAGTTCACGACTTTAGCCCACCGTGTGTTGAAGCGTGAAACCACATCATTTACAATTTTTGAATAGCACGACGTTTCTCTGGTAATTGCATCCAGCATCAACGGGCAATTCGCCAGAATGGTGAGGCTCTGCTGTGTCTCCCGGTCAACTTGCGGCTTGCGACCGAGACGCCCGGTGGAGCCGGACTCGGGGAGACCTCCTCCGAACCCCTCGCCACAAAACAGACGGGCGCCCTTCACCCGTCAGGTGGCAGTAGCGCTGGGTTTGACGTTGCTGCCGCTGCTGCTGCTGCTGCTCCTGCTGCTGCTTCTCCTGCTGCTGCTGCACCTGTTGCTGTTCCTGCGGTACCTACTGCACATGCTGCTGCTGCTGCTGGTGCTGCTACTACTGTTGCTGCTTCTGCTGCAGCTGCTGCCTCCTGCTGCTGCTACCGCTGGTGCTGCCGCTGCTGCTCCTACTGTTGCTGCTTCTCCTGCTGCTGCTGCACCTGTTGCTGTTCCTGCGGTACCTACTGCACATGCTGCTCCTGCTGCTGTTGCTGCTGCTGCTCCTACTGTTGCTGCTTCTGCTGCAGTTGCTGCTGCACCTGTTGCTGTTCCTGCAGTACCTACTGCACATGCTGCTCCTGCTGCTGTTGCTCCACTGTTGCTGCTCTACCTGTTACTCCTGCTGCTGCCGGCTGGTGCTCCTGCTGCTGCTCCTACTGTTGCTGCTTCTGCTGCAGCTGCTGATCCCACTGCTGCTCCTGCTGCTATTCCTGCGGTACCTACTGCACATGCTGCTCCTGCTGCTGCTGCTGTTGCTCCGACTGTTGCTGTTCCTGTTACTCCTGCTGCTGCGGCTGGTGCTCCTGCTGCTGCTGCTCCTGCTGCTGCTCCTGCTGCTGCTGCTGTTGCTCCGACTGTTGCTGCTCATGCGGTCCTGCTGCTGCACATGCTGCTCTACTGTTACTCCTACTGCTGCGGCTGCTGCAGCTGTTGCTGTTCCTGCGGATCCGACTGCACTTGCTGCTACCGCTGCTGCTACGCCGCACGGGAGAGGGATGCGATTCGGCGACGATGGAGCAGCGCACGGGTTGGTGTTGAGGGGGTCCCTGATGGAGTACGGCACGTGCTGCGGGGGGCGCTGCTGCTGCTGCTACTGCTGCTGCTACAGCTGGAGAGCGACTGAGAGAGCAAGTGTGTTTTTAGCAGGGAGGCTCGAACCAAGAGAGACGACCTTACTTGTGTAGGCAGGTGGGAGCGAGCACACTTGAGACGAGAGGTCGCTGTTGACGTTTAACCATTAAGACGTTTGACCTCGAAAATCCCTCGAGATGGGACGGTCCCAGTTTGCAAAGGGGTGTTTGTGGACAGATGGTATGGGGAGGCCTGCTATCCACTGGCACCTCCCGATTTGCATGGTTGGCTACAAACTGTGCGAAAGAAGTTCAACATACATACACGCAGAGACGCACAGACACGCAGGCCCATAGAGACCCATAGAGACCCACAGAGACCCACAGAGACACCCATAGAGACACCCACAGAGACACCCATAGAGACCCACAGAGACACCCACAGAGACACCCACAGAGACACCCACAGAGACACCCACAGAGACACCCACAGAGACACCCATAGACACCCACAGAGACACCCACAGAGACGCCCACAGAGACACCCATAGATACCCACAGAGACACCCATAGATACCCACAGAGACACCCACAGAGACACTCACAGAGACACCCACAGAGACACCCATAGATACCCACAGAGACACCCACAGAGACACCCACAGAGACACCACAGAGACACCCACAGAGACCCACAGACACCCATAGAGACACCCATAGAGACCCACAGAGACGCCCATAGAGACACCCACAGAGACACCTACAGAGACACCCACAGAGACACCCACAGGACACCCATAGATACCCACAGAGACACCCACAGAGACACCCACAGAGACACCCACAGAGACACCCACAGAGACACCCACAGAGACACCCACAGAGACACCACAGGGACACCCACAGGGACACCACAGAGACCCACAGAGACACCCACAGAGACACCCATAGAGACACCCATAGAGACCCACAGAGACCCACAGAGACACCCACAGAGACACCACAGAGACCCACAGAGACCCACAGAGACCCACAGAGACACCCACAGAGACACTCACAGAGACACCCACAGAGACACCCACAGAGACACCACAGAGACACTCACAGAGACACCACAGAGACACCCACAGAGACACCACAGAGACACCACAGAGACACCCACAGAGACACCCACAGAGACACCCACAGAGACACCCACAGAGACACCACAGAGACACCCACAGAGACACACAGAGACACAGAGACCCACAGAGACACACAGAGACCCATAGAGACCACAGAGANCCACAGAGACCCACAGAGACACCACAGAGACCACAGAGACATNGACAGACATACATNGACATNGAGACAGACATNGAGACATNGANACAGAGACCCACAGAGACACACATAGNAGGTTGGACGTACATTCTGAAAGAGTTCACATACAAACACAGAGACGCACAGACATGCAGCCCATGAGACCCAAGAGACACCATAGAGNTACCCCAGAGCACCCACAGAGACACCCACAGAGACACCCACAGAGACCCCAAGAGACCAAGAGACACCCACAGAGACACCCACAGGGACACCCACAGACACCCACAGAGACCCACAGAGACACCCACAGAGACACCCATAGAGCACACCCATAGAGACCCACAGAGACCATAACACACAGAGACACCCACAGAGACACCCACAGAGACCCACAGAGACACCCACAGAGACACCCACAGAGACACCCATAGATACCCACAGAGACACCCACAGAGACACCCACAGAGACACCACAGAGACACCCACAGAGACACCCACAGAGACACCCACAGAGACACCCACAGGACACCCACAGGACACCCACAGAGACCCACAGAGACACCCACAGAGACACCCATAGAGACACCCATAGAGACCCACATAGAGACCCACAGAGACACCCACAGAGACACCCACAGAGACCCACAGAGACACCCACAGAGACACAGAGACACCCACAGACACAGACACCCACAGAGACACACAGACACTCACAGAGACACTCACAGAGACACCCACAGAGACCCACAGAGACCACAGAGACACCCACAGAGACACCCACAGAGACACACAGAGACACCCACAGAGACACCCACAGAGACACCCACAGAGACACCCACAGGGACACCCACAGAGACACACAGAGACACCCATAGACACCACAGAGACACCCACAGAGACACCCACAGAGACACCACAGAGACACCCACAGAGACACCCATAGATACCACAGAGACACCCACAGAGACACCCAGACCCACAGAGACACCACAGAGACACCACAGAACACCCACAGAGACACCTACAGAGACACCACAGAGATACCCACAGAGACACCCACAGAGACACCCACAGAGACACCCACAGACACCCACAGAGACACCACAGAGACACCCACAGAGACACCCACAGAGACACCCACAGAGACACCCATAGATACCCACAGAGACACCCACAGAGACACCCACAGAGACACCCACAGATACACCCACAGAGACACCCATAGACACCCACAGAGACACCCACAGAGACACCCACAGAGACACCCACAGAGACACCCATAGATACCCACAGAGACACCCACAGAGACACAGAGACACCCACAGACACCCACAGAGACTCACAGAGACCCACAGAGACACAGAGACACCCACAGACACCCACAGAGACACCCACAGAGACACAGAAACACCCACAGAGACACCCACAGAGACCCACAGAGACACCCACAGAGACACAGAGACACCACAGAGACACAGAGACACCCACAGATACCCACAGAGACCCGTAAATTAGCCCGTTGCCTCCGTATGTTGTGAAAGAAGTTACACATACATACACAGAGACGCACAGACATGCAGACCATTAGAGACCCACAGAGACACCCACAGAGACACCCATAGAGACCACAGATTAGCGCGGTTGGCTTGCGTACATTGCGAAAGACGTTCAACATACATGCGTACAAAGTAAGGCCGTGTTGATTGCGTGTTGAATGCGTGTTGATTGCGTGTTGATTGCGTGTTGAATGCGATCTGTGATGGAGGCGTTAGTAGCGGCGGTGGTGGCTGTGGTTGCTGATGGTTGTTGGAGGAGGGTGGTGGTGGTGGTGGAGGGAGGTGGTGGTGGTGTGTGTCTGCCAGCCTTGTGACTGTGGCAGCTGTACACACGTTGAACTTCTTTCGCACCCTACGTCGGCAACCGATCTCATCGGAGGTGCGGGGGGGGGGGAACAACAAACTGAACACAAAAGGAGTCCTGAAGAATTGAGTTTTCAATTTAGATTTACAAGTGCACAGCTTCAGTGGCTTCCTAATAAAGAGACTAAGGGTTGGATGCATGTACGTGTGAGTCTGTGTGAGTCTATGAGTCTCTGTGTGAGTCTGTGGGTCTGTGTGAGTCTGTGGGTCTGTGTGAGTCTGTGGGTCTATGTGTGAGTCTGTGGATCTCTGTGTGAGTCTGTGGGTCTGTGTGAGTCTGTGGATCTATGTGTGAATCTGCGAGTCTCTGTGTGAGTCTATGGGTCTCTGTGTGAGTTTGTGGGTTTCTGTGTGAGTCTGTGGGTCTCTGTGAGTCTGTCTCTGTGTGAGTCTATGGGTCTCTGTGAGTCTATGGGTCTCTGTGTGAGTCTATGGGTCTCTGTGTGAGTCTGTGGATCTCTGTGAGTCTGTGGGTCTCTGCGAGTCTGTGGGTCTCTGTGTGAGTCTATGGGTCTCTGTGTGAGTCTATGGGTCTCTGTGCGAGTCTGTGGATCTCTGCATGAGTCTATGGGTCTCTGTGTGAGTCTGCGAGTCTTTGTGTGAGTCTGCGGGTTTCTGTGTGAGTCTGCGAGTCTCTGTGTGAGTCTGTGCGTCTCAGAGTCTATCTATGTGTATGTAAGTTGAACTTCTTTCGGGCCGTACGTAGCCAACCGTGCCGATCGGAGGTGCATGTGACGTGCAATGCATCACAGATCTGTGATTGTACGCGCTCTGCGTTTGGTTATCGTAACGGTGTATGTGGCGGCGCGGTGGTCACCGAACTTTTGCCGTGAACTCGGCGAGCTGAGTTCTGGCGATTTCCGACCGCTGCTGACGTTGGTGGCCGGTGATATATTTAGCCGGACCGGCGTTCTGTGGAGGGGAAGCCTTCATCCGGCGCGGTCGCGTACATTTTATGCCATCGTGAAGTTGTCGCTCTCCACGAGCCGTTACCGCGCGGTGCAGTGCTCGCCACGACCGATCGTCGGTTTCGTTTCGCCCGCCGTGGGGAGCTTCTCCGGGAAACTTCTTCCACGGCAAATCGGCAAACTCCACCCCGCGCTCACGCGCGCCAAGAAAGCGGTAGCGCGGTCAAATCACAAGTTGGGTTATCATAATTGNTTTTTTACCCTTCTATCTGGCAACTAAAACTGAGCCCNTTTTTTTTTTTACAAGGTGTCATGTTTGCATAGGCCACGATACCTGCAGCCATAATGGCAAATGAGGTTCCAATGGTGTAAATGCTTACCCCGAGCTCTCATACTCTGATGGTGCATTGTCTTTGAGTTGTGCGCCTTTGGCGTCATCTGGTCCAACACCATGTGAGACTAGGCTCTAAGTAAAGCTGTCTCGGTGTGGACCAATCAACTTCAAGGACAGTGCATACATTATCAGCGTTGTGTTTTTTGTTTGCATTACGACCGCAGGTATTGTGGTCTATGCAAACATGACTCCTTGTAAAAAAAAGGTGTCAGTTTTGTTGCCAGATATAAGGGTAAAAAACCAATTATCACATTTTTTTACTGGCAAATGAGGTTCCAATGGTGTAAGTTGGGTTATCGTTTCAGCGCGCGGGAGCGTTCAGCGCGTTCCAGTAGCGCGTGGACTCCTCCCCACGGGAAGTTGAGTTCAGCGCGGGGGGGGGGGGTGGTGGGCCTGATATAAATATAAAACTAACGTACTTCTGTTTTTCTGCGCCTCGCCGACTCGGGTAACGCACACCCAGTGCATCGGAAGTGATAGAGCGCATCGTCTGGAAGTAAATATATTTATTTACCAAGAATTTGAATCACGATTAAAGCTGACGATTGCGCCGATGATTAACGGACGCGTTCGCCCACACGTTTGCCTGTTTCTGCTTCCCCGTTCCTTTTTTTCATTTCCAGTGGAAGTGGAGGTTTCCTTGGTCGTCGTGACCACCCCTCCTNCCCTTTGGAGCGAGCCCGGCGGAGAGAATGAGCCATGAGGGCGCCTTTGCGTGCAACGCGCCGGGCTGCGGGCAGGTAATGGCAAACACGCATCACCAGCACCTCGATTCGTTCTTGACGTCGTATTTCATTTCCCCGCCCCACCCGGCGCCTCTTCTTCGCCTCTTGATTTGGGAGTTGGGCCGCCGCGGTGGCGAGATGTTAACTACCTCGCCTGGTGTGCTGGAGGTCGTGGGTTCGATCCCAACCCTGACGCCTGCTGTATATTTGGAGTTTGCGTGTCTCTCTCTCTCTCATCATCACGGTGGCTAGAGATGTTAACTACCTCGCCTGTATACAGGAGGTCGTGGGTTCGATCCCAACCCTGATGCCTGCTGCTGTGTATTTGGAGTTTGCGTGTCTCTCTCTCATCATCACGGAGGCTAGAGATGTTAACTACCTCGCCTGGTATACAGGAGGTCGTGGGTTCGATCCCAACCCTGACGCCTGCTGCTGTATATTTGGAGTTTGCGTGTCTCTCTCTCTCTCATCATCATCACGGTGGCTAGGAGATGTTAACTGCCTCGCCTGGTCTACAGGAGGTCGTGGGTTCGATCCCGACCCTGACGCCTGCTGCTGTGTATTTGGAGTCTGCGTGTCTCTTCATCATCACGGTGGCTAGGAGATGTTAACTACTCGCCTGGTACGCAGGAGGTCGATCCCGACCCTGACGCCTGCTGCTGTATATTTGGAGTTTGCGTGTCTGTCTCTCTCATCATCACGGTGGCGAGGAGATGTTAACTACCTCGCCTGGTGTTCAGAGGTCGTGGGTTCGATCCCAACCCTGACGCCTGCTGCTGTATATGTGGGGTTTGCGTGTCTCTCTCTCTCATCATCACGGGGCTATGAGGTGTTAACTACCTCGCCTGGTTCAGAGGTCGTGGGTTCGATCCCGACCCTGACGCCTGCTGTATATTTGGAGTTTGCGTGTCTCTCATCATCACGGTGGCTAGGAGATGTTAACTACCTCGCCTGGTGTTCAGGAGGTCGTGGGTTCGATCCCGACCCTGACGCCTGCTGTATATTTGGAGTTTGCGTGTCTCTCTCTCATCATCACGGAGGCTAGGAGATGTTAACTACCTCGCCTGGTATACAGGAGGTCGTGGGTTCGATCCCGACCCTGACGCCTGCTGTGTATTTGGAGTCTGCGTTCTCTCTCTCATCATCACGGTGGCTAAGAGATGTTAACTACCTCGCCTGGTACGCAGGAGGTCGTGGGTTCGATCCCGACCCTGACGCCTGCTGTATATTTGGAGTTTGCGTGTCTCTCTCTCATCATCATCACGGTGGCTAGGAGATGTTAACTACCTCGCCTGGTATACAGGAGGTTGTGGGTTCGATCCCGACCCTGACGCCTGCTGTATATTTGGAGTTTGCGTGTCTCTCATCATCACGGTGCTAGGAGATGTTAGCTACCTCACCTGGTATACAGGAGGTCGTGGGTTCGCTACCAACCCTGACGCCTGCTGTATATGTGGGGTTTGCGTGTCTCTCTCTCCCGTGGTCGCGTGGACTTTTCTCCGACTCCTCAATTTTTCCCTCCACATTTAGAATCGTGGGTTGGCACACACCGAACTACGAACCCGGTGACCCCAGTTCGATTCCCGCTCGGGGCCGCCGAAGCCGGTGACGATTATTCGAACCGTTCCTCTGGGGTCTGCCCTAGGCCGACTCGGCCTCAAATGAGTACTTGGTGCGGTGTGTGAAACATCGCCACTCGGGAGACAAAGGCGGCCGGGCGTGGTGCTGCTGCTCGCCACCCACCCCTCGTGTGTCGTGCCGGCCTTCATAGCAGAGGTCGCAACCGGGTACCCGATACCCGTACCCTACCAATACCCGGCTACCCGTACCCAGCCGGGTACGGGTACCCGTTTGCAACCCTGGTGCGGCCGGTACGGGTACGGGTAGGCCGTGAGTCACTGGTGAGTAACCGTTTGTCACTCATTTCGGGTAGGGTACGGGTACGGGTAGGCCGTGAGTCACCGGTGAGTAACCGTTTGTCACTCATTTCAGGTAGGGTACGGGTACGGGTAGGGAACGGGTACCCGTACCTGTACCCGGCCGGGTACGGGTACCCATTTGCGACCCTGGTGCGGCCGGGTACGGGTACGGGTAAGGAATCAAAACCCGTTTGCGACCTCTGCTTCATAGTTGCTGCTCACGAACAGCACTTGCCCCAAAAAGTCTCTTCAGGCTAGGCGGGTGACCTTTGTCTTTTGTGCCACTTGCCGCGGAAGGGGTTTGCGCTTCGAGCCACGGGCCCTCCGGCCCGATTAATGCCGCGGGTGTCTTCGCCGTGAACATACCGCACGCCCTCTGCTGCGCTGGAGACTCTCTCAAACATCCCGTGATGATGTAATTTGAAAAGAGGGCGGGCCGGGCAAAACACGCGCACCACTGCCGTCCGTCCGAGCCGGCCACGTTTGAGAAATCGGCCGCGAAATTTCCCGATTTTGGAGAAGCAGCGACAACATCGGTTCCCTACTGTCAGACTATGAAACTGCTCAAACTGAACTCTTTATTTTACACGGTAAGGCCCCCACTGAGCTGCTAGTATAGCTCTTTGTCAGAAGCGGTTCATCATCGTGTGTAAATTTATAGCATCGGCCAAATACCCTCAACGCATGTTTCTAAATGTGGAGGTCGAAGGCTGGAGGAGCCGGAGAAAAATCCACGCGACCCAAGAGGAGAGAGACACGCAAACTTCAAATGTGCAGGTGTCGGCGCGGGATAGAACTCGCGACATCCTGTATACCAGGCGAGGTAGTTGACATTTGACCACCGTACGCGTCTGTGAAACACCGCACCATTTTGAGCGGTGGTGTAGCGGTTAGCGCACTGCGCTAGAAACACGGCCACCCGAGTTCGATTCCCGCTCACGGCCAACACCGGTGACGATTATCTGAACTGTCCTGGGCCTCCCTAGGTGGACTCAGCCTCAAATGAGTACCTGGTGCGGTGTGTGGTAAACATCGCCACTGGGAGACAAAGGCGGCCAGACGTGGTGTTGGCCACCCACCGCCTCGTGTGCAGTGCCGGCCTTCATAGGTGCTCGCTAACAGCACTTGCCCCAACAGTTTGTTCGGGCTGTACGGGGGATCTTTATCTTTGTCTTCTTGATAGCCCTTGGGGCTCGACAAAGAATGGCGATGATGCCCAACGTGAATTATTGAAGGCGCTTGGCTTGCACCGAGGAACCCTCTGCAACACGAGGCAAACGCCACCGCCCCTGCGCTGTCGACGATCGGCAATTTACTGCCGTGAGAGAGTGCGACATGGGAGAGAGAGACACAGAGAGACAGAGAGACGGAGAGAGAGACACGGAGAGAGAACANAGAGAGGAGAGNCAAGAGAGAGACCAGAGAGAGAGACACGGGGAGAGACAGAGCTACAGACACGGAGAGAGAGAGAGAGATACAGAGGAACNGAGAGAGACAGAGAGAGAGAGACACAGAGAGACAGAGAGAGACACAGAGAGACACNGAGAGACAGGGAGAGACACGGAGAGACATACACGGAGAGAGACACGGAGAGAGACACGGAGAGAGACACGGAGAGAGACGGAGTGAGACACGGAGAGAGACAGAGAGACACGGAGAGAGAGAGAGACACGGAGAGAGACGGAGAGACAGAGAGACACGGAGAGAGACAGAGAGATACACGGAGAGACACGGAGAGAGACACGGAGAGAGACAGGAGGGAGAGAGACAGAGGAANGGAGAGAGACAGCAGAGACAGAGAGATTAGTTCANGGAGAGAGACTTTGAGGAGAGAGAGAACAGAGAGAGACNCGAGGNAGAGAGACGGGNAGAGNGACACGGAGAGATACACGGAGAGAGACACAGAGAGAGACACGGAGAGAGACACGGAGAGACACGGAGAGAACACAGGGGGAGAGAGAGAGACAGAGAGAGACACACGGGAGAGACAGGAGAGAGACACAGAGAGACACNGAGAGAGGGAGAGAGACAGAGAGAGAGAGACAGAGAGAGACAGACAGACTCAAGAGCAAGATAGGGAAATGGACAGAGAACAGAACGCCACATAACTGGGATGTTTCCTCCCTAATCCAGNAGAGAGCTGCTGCATCCTGACCGTCAGAGTCAGGGTGTGGGGTATGTGTGTGTNTGGGTGTGTGGGTGTGTACACGNTGGATGTTGGGTGAGCGGTGGTCCTCAGTAGCGTTAGGCTAGCGTAGCCGGCGACCCGGGTTCGATCTCCCGGAGAGCTCANGGCAACCCCGGTGAAGATTTTATCTAGGTCGACTCAATGAGTACCTGGTGTGTGATAAACATGGCCACTGGGAGACAAAGGCGGTCCGGCGTGGTGCTGGCCACTCAGCCCCCTCGTGTGCCGTGCCGGCCTCATAGGTGCTCGCTAACAGCACTTGCCCCTACAGTCTGTTGAGGTATATGGGGATCTTTGTGGGGTGTGGGTTGTGGTCGCGCTGCACTACAAACCTGCCATCCTGGTTCGATTCCCGCTCACGGCCAACACCAGTGACTATCTGAACCGTCGTGGGCCTCTCCTAGGTCGACTCAGCCTCAAATGAGTACGTGGTAACATGGTAAACATCGCCACTGTGCTGGCCACCGTTCTGCTCACAGGTGCTCGCGAACTGCACTGCCCCAACAGTCTGTCGAGGCTATATGGGGGATCTTTGTCTTTGTGAATTCTGCCCTCCAGAGGGAGAGAGCCCTGATGAAAAGTCCCGCTTGGCTCTCGCAAAAGTTGAAAGTCAAAAGTGAATTCCTGCTCAGATGTGCTTCGGTCGAGGCGTCGCTGCCAACCATGGTGGAAATTCCACATTCCTATGGCGGGGGTGGGAGGGAAGGTGGGCCGAGGGGAGGGGGGGCGAGGGTTGGGGGGGGGGGAACTCTCTACTTAAATAAATAAAAAGTCCTACTCACACGTTATAAACTCGAGTCAAGAAATATACACGTTCATATACACGATCATATACACGTTACATGTTACTACACGCGTTACTATACACGTGAATCAGCGTCAAACACACGAGGCCTGCGGATCTCCCGTGCAGGCCTCATGTGTCGCACAGGACAGCCGCCGACGACTTCGCTTTGCAAGTGGCGGTACTCAATTTATCCGCCCTGCGGGATGATGGGCCAGTTCACCTCTCTCCTGCCGTGATTGAGTAGCTTGGCGAGCCGTCCCGGGCGTGAGCCAGTGGCAACTCTCTGCCACTGCATTTTGCGCCGTCGGCGTTTCAAGACGAATGCGAAAAATAAAATATCTCACGGCGGCGACGATGCGGCGACGATGCGGCGACGATGCGGTGACGATGCGGTAACGATGCGGTAACGATGCGGTAACGATGCAGTGACGATGCGGTAACGATGCGGCGACGAGCTGTTTCATCGTTGCCGACGTCGTCGTCGTCGACGTCGTAACGGTGGTGGCGTGAACCAAAATAAAACAGCCGGTGGAGGGANGGGGATGGGAGGGAGGGGATGGGANGGGGAGGGAGGGGATGGGAGGGTGGGAGGGAGGGGAGGGAGGGATGGAGGGAGGGAGATGGAGGATGGAGGATGGGAGGGTGGGAGGGGATGGGAGGGTGGGAGGGAGATGGAGGGAGGGGAGGGAGATGGGAGGGAGGGGAGGGAGATGGGAGGGAGGGGGAGGGAGATGGGAGGGTGGGAGGGGAGGGAGGGGAGGAGGAGAGAGTTGGAGGGCGAGGGAGATGGGAGGGAGATGGGAGGGAGGTGGGAGGGGAGGGCAGGGATGGGAGGGAGAGAGATGCGAGGGGAGGGAGTTGGGGTGACAGACTGACCTGGTAACCAACACAAACGCAGCGACGCTTCGTCTTTGTTTATTTTCTTGCTCTACTTGGTTCTCTTCCTCCGGGTATTAGAGGAGCAGTGGGGGGGTGGGGGTGAGACACCGAGTTTATTCTAACTCTGCCTGTGTGCGTGAGCGCGCTGGGTGTGGAGACGCCTTTTGGTGGTGTCTGGGTGGGAGGGGGGGGTCGCCGGATGAATTCCGTTCGGAGCGTCTCCTGTCAAGAGAGCGCAGAGACCCATAGACACGTACAGAGACCCATAGACTCGCACCAATACCCATTGACACGCACAGAGACCCGTAGACAAGCACAGAGACCAAAAGACTCGCACAGAGACCCATAGACACGCACAGAGACCCATAGACACGCACAGAGACCCATAGACACGCACAGAGACCCATAGACACGCACAGAGACCCATAGACACGCACAGAGACCCATAGACACGCACAGAGACCCATAGACACGCACAGAGACCCATAGACTCGCGCAGAGACCCATAGACACGCACATAGACCCATAGACACGCACAGAGACCCATAGACACGCACAGAGACCCGTAGACACGCACAGAGACCCGTAGACACGCACAGAGACCCATAGACACGCACATAGACCCATAGACACGCACAGAGACCCATAGACACGCACAGAGACCCATAGACACGCACAGAGACCCATAGATACGCACAGAGACCCATAGACACGCACATAGACCCATAGACACGCACATAGACCCATAGACACGCACAGAGACCCATAGACACGCACAGAGACCCATAGACACGCACAGAGACCCATAGACACGCACAGAGACCCATGGACACGCACAGAGACCCATAGACACGCACAGAGACCCGTAGACACGCACAGAGACCCATAGACACGCACAGAGACCCATAGACACGCACAGAGACCCATAGACACGCACAGAGACCCATAGACTCGCGCAGAGACCCATAGACACGCACAGAGACCCATAGACACGCACATAGACCCATAGACACGCACATAGACCCATAGACACGCACAGAGACCCATAGACACGCACAGAGACCCATAGACACGCACAGAGACCCATAGACACGCACAGAGACCCATAGACACGCACATAGACCCATAGACACGCACATAGACCCATAGACACGCACAGAGACCCATAGACACGCACAGAGACCCGTAGACACGCACAGAGACCCGTAGACACGCACAGAGACCCATAGACACGCACATAGACCCATAGACACGCACAGAGACCCATAGACACGCACAGAGACCCATAGACACGCACAGAGACCCATAGACACGCACAGAGACCCATAGACACGCACAGAGACCCATAGACACGCACAGAGACCCATAGACACGCACAGAGACCCATAGACACGCACAGAGACCCATGGACACGCACAGAGACCCATAGACACGCACAGAGACCCATAGACACGCACAGAGACCCATAGACAGGCACAGAGACCCATAGACACGCACAGAGACCCATAGACATGCACAGAGACCCATAGACACGCACATAGACCTGCATGGGCTCGCGTAAGGAGCGGCGTAGAGAGCGAAATGACTCGCAGAGTCAAGGGCGACACGCTGCAATGTGGTGCGAGTGATGGATTGCCCTTGGCTGCAGTCACAGTTACTCACACGGACTCCTGTAGTGACGCACAGCCGGGTTCATAGTACACATACACTCTCACTCGCACACACACTCACACACACAGTCTCCCACGCACTTGCACACACACACACTCGCTCACTCACTCGCACACACATCCGTGCTCACACTCTCTCCCACGCACACACACTTGCACACACACTCGCACACACACTCGCTCACTCGCTCACTCGCTCGCTCACTCACTCGCACACAGTCTCCCACGCACTTGCACACACACTCGCTCGCTCACTCTCACTCGCACACATGCTCGCACGCACACACACACGCATGCACACGCGCACTCACACTCTCTCCCACGCATTCACACTCACACACACCCGCACACACACACACTCGCTCACTCACTCGCACACACATCCGTGCTCACACTCTCTCCCACGCACACACACTCGCTCGCTCACTCTCACTCGCACACAGTCTCCCACGCACTCGCACTCATACTCTCCCATGCACTCACACTCGCACACATGCTCGCACGCACACACACGCATGCACTCGCTCACTCACACTCTCTCCCACGCATTCACACTTACACGCGCTTGCACGCACTCGCACATTCACGCACGCACGCGCTGCTTGCATTCCACGCATATGTTCCACACGTGACCTCGTATTGCGTCGAGCAAGTTGTGAACACTTTGCACTATCGCAGTTGTGGTTGGTTCCCTCTTGGCTTACAGGGGAGATGTGGGGTGGTCGTGGGTGGTGGGGAACACAAAGGGGGAGGGGTGTATCATCCGTCGATCGAATCAAAGAAACGTCACGTGGGGAATTGTGAATGGAGCACAAATCTGCGGCTGCGTGCAAGTCAACTTGGTTATTATTTTGTGCGCGTTTCAACGCACAGTGCAGACCTTGAATGCGTCCGTGAGAAGGCCTTTACAGCTCATTGGCTTCCTCCGTTACGAATGTTCAGATTCTGGCATCACGCGTGACATGCCGGTCTCATCGCAGCGTTGGCCGACCATACTTCACCACGCTGGTCAGTACGGGGGGGGGATGGTGGTGAGGTGGAGGCACCTGGGACCGGTTCCGGATATCGTTCGCGACTGACGCGAGCCGTCGGACCGGGATCTCCGACGCGGGTCGCCAGGGTGCCGAACGCGGCGCGGTGCGTTTCGCCGCCGTGCCAATTGTACCGGGTGCACCAAATAAATAGTTGCGGAAACAAAACATTCACGTTCACCGACACGGTGGCACCGTTATACGTCACCAAAGCGCAAAAGGGCGTGGAAGTGGGGAGCAAAAATAACCAGCANCCCCCCCCACTCCCCATCGACAGGCTTTCACCCGGTCACATTTTCCAAATTTCCATTCTGTGAGTAAACCTCTCCCGTGTTTATTTCGCGCCGTCGTCGTCGTAATCGTCGTCATCCGTTTCCACCGGGGTGACCCTGCCCTGGTGTGTGTTTTGTGGGCTGTCCTTCATCTCTCGGCGAACGCAGAATGTTCATTCGTACCCGAGGAATCCGAGGAGCTACAAAGCTCTTTTCATCGCGGGCGTCCGGTAGACTTTGCACGCCGCGGTTGCTGTCGCCGGGACGGGAAAGCGCGACGTGGTCGTCGTAGTGGGGGGGGCGGGGGTGAGGGGGGGGCGGGGGGTGAGAGAGGGGGGGGCGGGGGGTGAGGGAGGGCGGCGGTGGGGAGTGAACCGAGGTTTTATCGGTCGCGAGCGCGCTTCCCCAATTTTTTAGAAGTTCGTGGCTTGCGGGGACCCGCGAGGAGGTCGGAGCGCCGCTGCACAAACGCCTGCTGCTGTATATTTGGAGTTTGCGTGTCTCTCTCTGTCATCATCATCACGGTGGCTAGGAGATGTTAACTACCTCGCCTGGTATACAGGAGGTCGTGGGTTCGATCCAACCCTGTGACGCCTGCTGCTGAATATTTGGAGTTTGCGTGTGTCTCTCTCATCATCATCACGGTGGCTAGGAGATGTTAACTACCTCGCCTGGTGTACAGGAGGTCGTGGGTGCGATCCCAACCCTGTGACGCCTGCTGCTGTATATTTGGAGTTTGCGTGTCTCTCTGTGTCATCATCATCACGGTGGCTAGGAGATGTTAACTACCTCGCCTGGTGTACAGGAGGTCGTGGGTGCGATCCCAACCCAGATGCCTGCTGCTGCATATTTGGAGTTTGTGTGTCTCTCTCTCTCTCATCATCATCACGGTGGCTATGAGATGCTAACTACCTCGCCTGGTATACAGGAGGTCGTGGGTGCGATCCCAACCCTGTGACGCCTGCTGCTGCATATTTGAGTTTGCGTGTTTCTCTCTCTCATCATCATCACGGTGGCTAGGAGATGTTAACTACCTCACCTGGTGTACAGGAGGTCGTGGGTTCGATCCAACCCTGTGACGCCTGCTGCTGCATATTTGGAGTTTGCGTGTCTCTCTCTCTCATCATCATCACGGTGGCTAGGAGATGTTAACTACCTCGCCTGGTGTACAGGAGGTCGTGGGTTCGATCCAACCCGACGCCTGCTGCTGTATATTTGGAGTTTGCGTGTCTCTCTCTCTCATCATCATCACGGTGGCTAGGAGATGTTAACTACCTCGCCTGGTATACAGGAGGTCGTGGGTTCGATCTCAACCCTGACGCCTGCTGCTGTATATTTGGAGTTTGCGTGTCTCTCTCTCTCTCATCATCATCACGGTGGCTAGGAGATGTTAACTACCTCGCCTGGTGTACAGGAGGTCGTGGGTTCGATCTCAACCCTGACGCCTGCTGCTGTATATTTGGAGTTTGTGTTCTCTCTCTCTCATCATCATCACGGTGGCTAGGAGATGTTAACTACCTCGCCTGGTATACAGGAGGTCGTGGGTGCGATCCCAACCCAGACGCCTGCTGCTGCATATTTGGAGTTTGTGTGNTCTCTCTCTCTCATCATCATCACGGTGGCTAGGAGATGCTAACTACCTCGCCTGGTATACAGGAGGTCGTGGGTGCGATCCCAACCCTGACGCCTGCTGCTGCATATTTGGAGTTTGCGTGTTTCTCTCTCTCATCATCATCACGGTGGCTAGGAGATGTTAACTACCTCGCCTGGTGTACAGGAGGTCGTGGGTTCGATCCCAACCCTGACGCCTGCTGCTGTATATTGGAGTTTGCGTGTCTCTCTCTCTCTCATCATCATCACGGTGGCTAGGAGATGTTAACTACCTCGCTTGGTGTACAGGAGGTCGTGGGTTCGATCCAACCCTGACGCCCGCTGCTGTATATTTGGAGTTTGCGTGTCTCTCTCCCGCGGTCACTTGGATTATCTTCCGGGTTCTCGGGTTTTTCCCTCCATATTCAGAATGAATAAAGCGCGTTGAGAGTATTTGGCTACTGCTGTACGTTTCCCAACGACAAGCCACTTGGTTGATCTGTCATTTGTGGCCAGGTCGCTTCTGAAATAGAGGCCTTTGTAAAATAAAAAATATGAAATGCGGTGACGGTCACATCGAAAATTAAGTGGCGGTCAGGTCCTGACCATGCGCCATAGGTTCCTCCCCCCCACCACCCCCCACCACCCCCCACCGCCACCCCACCGCCACCCCACCGCCACCCTTGGGTAACCCTGGCTAGCGATGGTTTAGGAAGTTGCCAGCCCCTGTGGGGTGGCACGGTTATTATTCACCCCAAACGGAAACAAGACGCTGATCGTATCGTAACGGAGGCCTTAAAACACGCTCCCCCCCTCCCCCGCCGCCCTCCTCGTGTCCTCAACGCCACGTTAATTCAACAGGGAACTGAAGGACAAAGACTTCTCTCTGTCTGTCTGTCTCTCTGTGGCTCTCTCGCAAAATCCAAACGTGACCCCGAATAACTCGCCTAGCTAGCCCCTGCAGCTACGCGGCGCGCTGGAGATGCTCCGGCTCGACTGTGCGTCATCGTAAAATCATGTGACCCGCCCGTAGCCTTTCACGACCAAACGTGTTACGGTCGTCTCATCGGTTTAGCCTGCGTCGCACCGGTGTGCACTGCAGCGCGTAGGCCAGGCTTTCCCCAAAACTCCTCCAGTCTCGCAGCCACCACCACCAGAACCACCACACCACCACCCACACACCACCACCACCACCATACCNCCTACCCACCACCCACCCAACANCACCACCACCCACCACCACCACCCACACTCACCACCCANCACCACACCCACCACCACCANCCACCANCACACACCACAACCACCACACCCACGCAACACCACCAACACCACCANCANCACCACCACCCACCAATACCACCACAACACCCACACCANCANCCACACCACACACACCACCACCANCACACACCCACCACCCAACACCACCCACACCCAACACCACCANCCACACCACCACCACCACCACACACACACACCCACCACACACACCACCACCTACACACACCACAACACACCAACACACCCACACCACCCACAACCACCCACCATCACCACACCACCACCACCCACACCCACCANCANCCANCACACACCACCACACCTACCACCACCACCACCACCACCACCCACCACCACCCACCACCACCACCCACCCANCACCACCACCACACCTACACACCACCCACACCACCACCACCACCCACCACCACCACCCACACACCTACCACCACCACCCACCACCACCTACCACCACACCTACCACCACACCCACCACCCACACCACCACCCACCACACACCCACACCACCCAGTGTCATAGCGCGCTTANTCCCAATAAATACTACACACGGCCACTCAACAACACTGCCGCTCNGCCTACCACATAGAAACANCACATCAGCCACGCTGCGACGCAATGCACATCCACTCCCCCCGTCTCCCTCCGAGTAACAACCGCGTGTGAGTAAAAACAAAATCGACTGCTTCGTCTAAAACGAATGCCGCTGAAAAACTATAAATAACGCTCGCCCACCCCAACCACCCCTCCCGCCGGCGATTAACAAACGTGGCTGGGGGGGGGGGGCCGGTGAACTGTCGCGTGGTTGACAATGACCCCCCCCNCCCCAATGTGCCCAGCCCCCACCACCGTGAGTCCGGTTNGTGCGGCCGTGGGCAGCTACGTGTGTAGCCGTCCGTCCCAGATTTTGTGCCAAAACTCCGTGCGGTTTCAGCGTCGTGAGGGACGCCCATGAGAGAAGCACGCGGCCGTCTGGACTTTCCGATTTAGGACCACTGAGTCATGCGCCTTTTAAATCGTGCGTTGNAAACTAATTTTTTGAGAACGGTTTTGTGCGTTGGTTTGTTGTCCACCCCCGCGCACTTTCGTTAGCACGGTTGGCTACGTACGGTGGAAAGAAGTTCAACATGCGTACCATTTCGATTTAAAGCTTTCGTGCTGCAGGGATTCATCTTCTTGGTTCTTTCGGTAAAGTCACGTAGAAGGGAATAATAAAATAATAAAAAAAAACAAAAAAAAAAATTAATTTCGATTTAAAGCTTTCGTGACTGCATTTCGATTTAAAGCTTTCGTGACTGCAGGGATTCATCTTCTTGGTTCTTTCGGTAAAGTCACGTGGGAAGTAATAAAATAATNAAAATAAAACATAATAAAATAAAATTAGATTTATTTAAAGTTCGTGNCCAGGGATTCATCTTCTTGGTTCTTTCGGTAAAGTCAGAGAAGGGAAGTAATAAAATAATAAAAATAAAACATAATAAAATAAAATTAGATTTCGATTTAAACTTCTTTCGTCTGCAATTCATCTTCTTGGTTCTTTCGGTAAAGTCACGTAGAAGGGAAGTAATAAAATAATAAAAATAAAACATTAAAATTTCGATTTAAAGCTTTCGTGACTGCAGGGATTCATCTTCTTGGTTCTTTCGGTAAAGTCACGTAGAAGGGAAATAATAAAATAAATAAAACATAAATAATTCTCACGACGTTTCGGCCACAACGCAAGCAGCCGTCCTCAGGTGAAGGCTGTCAGCGTTGGAAAGACGCTCTCATTGAGTCTCATTCAGACTTTCCGACAGACCTGTTCTTCACCTGAGGATGGCTGCTTGCGTTGTGGCCGAAACGTCGTGAGAATTGTTTTATTAAGTTTTAGTTTTATTATTTCCCTTCTACGTGACTTTACCGAAAGAATCAAGAAGATGCGTACAAGAATTGCCATATACCACTGAAAGGCCTGACATTTGTTTTGAAATGTCCTAAATAACGTGGTTGCGATGGAAGTTTAGCGTACATACATCCTGGAGAAGCTCGCGTCCATTCGCGGCCTGGCGACGCTCGCTCGCTCGTATTTTGCCGCACAGGGACGGCTGCCACTTTGGACGTGGGGAGTGATGGGAAAGGGGGGGGGTCCCCTTGGCTGGCTGGTGAAGAGGCATTGAATTCNGGGGGGGGGGGGGGCGTTGTATTGTAAAAGAGCGCCGCTGTGCATGCAAATATCTTTCTCTCACCCCTCCCCCCCCCCGTCCTTGTTGCGTTTTTGCGAGCAGCGCTTCGACAACGAGGGTTACCTGGCGATCCACCAACACAAGCACGAGATGACGCTGAAGTTCACCGCTCCTCGCAGCGACTCGGTCATCGTGTCTGGTCAGTACACGCGCGGACACGCGTGGACACGCGTGCACATGCCGCACAAGACAAAGATCCCCCCCCCGCCCCCCCCGTGTGTGTCTTGAACTGGGGGAATCCGATGAGCTATGAAGCTCTTTTTCACAGATGTCCAGTGTGGGAGAGTCGGCAAGTTCCAACAACAAACGTTACAAATTACAAATCGGACTCTTTGGGGCAAGCGCTGTTAGCGAGCGGCACCTACGACGGCCGGCACGGCACACGAGGGGGCCGGTGGCCAGGACCACACCCGGCCGCCTTTGTCTCCCCAGTGCCAATGTTCTATACACACTGCACCGGGCACGTGTTTGAGGCTGAGTCAACCTAGAGAAGACTCAGGACCGGTTCAGATAATAGTCACTGCTGTTGGCGACCGTGAGCGGGAATCGAACTGCCCACGCACACTAACTAGCCAACACACACATACAGCTATCAGACTATGAGATGCACCCACAACTTTTTGCTTTTAAAATGCAGTGATAAAAGTGTAGATTTGAAGCTTTCGTGACTGCAAGGATTCATATTCTTAGGTTTTTTCGGTAAAGTCACATAGGTATTTTTTTATTAATTTTGATGTTTTACCTACGTGACTTTACCAAAAAAACCTAAGAATATGATAAAAGTGTGTTGTATCTTCCAGAGAATACGATGTTTATCGCACGTAAAACATAACATCTACGCAATAATCGCACCGCACACCGTACATGCACGGGATGTACAAAACGCACACGGACGCAAAATAGATTGCGTGGTTTTTTTATTATGAAAGGTAAGTCGGTGTCTGTCATGCTTTGGGGGGGGAGGAGGGGTGTCTTACTCCGTACTGAGAGCTTTGCTTGGTGAGAGAACGATCTGCGTGCGTGTACGTGTGTGTGTACGTGTGTGTACGTACGTGTGTGTACGTACGTGTGTGTGTCCGTGTGTGTGCGTTGCACTATGAACCTAGCGACCCGGGTTCGATTCCCGTTCACGGCCAATACCAGTGACGATTATCTGAACACGGTCCTGGGCCTCCCTAGGTCGACTCGGCCTGAAATGAGTACCTGGTGCGGTTTGTAGTAAACATCGCCACCGGGGAGACAAAGGCGATTGGGCGTGGTGCTGGCCACCCACCCCCTCATGTGCCGTTCCGGCCTTCATAGGTGCTCGCTAACAGCACTTGCCCCTACAGTCTGTTAAGGCTATACGGGGGATCTTTGTCTTTGTTGGACACTCATAGCGGTCAGCGCTACGAACCCGGCGACCCGAGTTCGATTCCCGCTCACGGCCACCGACGCCAGTGACGATTATCTGAACCGGGCCTGGGCCTCCCCGAGGTCGACTCAGCCTCAAATGAGTACCTGGTGCGGTGTGTAGTAAACATCGCTACCGGGGGAGACAAAGGCGGCCGGGCGTGGCGCTGGCCACCCGCCCCTTCGTGTGCCGTGCCGGCCTTCACAGGTGCTGCTCGCTAACAGTCGCTTGCCCCCTAAGCAGTTTGCTGAGGCCACATTGGGGGGTCGTTGTCGTCGCGTTTCATTCCGTACCGGAAGGTTTGCCGCGTGAGAGAACAATCTGGTCGCGCGCCGGATTCACAGGTTTCCTCCGCACCCCACAGGTGCCGCCCTTGTCGTTAGTCTGTGGGTCAAGGGTCAAGTGGCGCTCGCACCGGATGAAAGTTTCACAAGGGGCCAAGGTGCAAAGTGACGCGGCGTTTTTCAGCAGTCGCGGAGCGCGAGCTTGCGTGGGGCGGTGGTGAAGTTGGCGACCGTGATGGATCGAGCGTGGGGGGTTGGGGGGTTGGTGGGTGACTGGGTAGTAGGTGGATTGGTGGGTGGGTGACTGGGTGAGTGGGTGGATTGGTGGGTGGTGGGTTGGTGGGTGGGTGGATTGGTGGCTGGGTGGATTGGTGGGTGGGTGACTGGGTGAGTGGGTGGTTGGTGGGTGAGAGTGGGTGGGTTGGTGGGTGAGTGGGTTGGTGAGTGAGTTTTGGTGGGTTGGTGGGTGAGTGAGTGAGTGGGTTGGTGGGTGAGTGGGTGGTTGGTGAGGGAGTGGGTGGGTTGGTGAGTGAGTGAGTGGGTGGGTGACTGGGTTGGTGGGTGGGTGGGTTGGTGGGTGAGAGTGGGTGGGTTGGTGGGTGAGAGTGGGTGGGTGACTAGGTGGGTGGGTGGTGGGTGAGTGAGTGGGTGGGTGGGTTGGTGGGTGAGTGAGTGGGTGGGTGGGTTGGTGGGTGAGTGAGTGGGTGGGTCGGTGAGTGGGTGGGTTGGTGGTGAGTGAGTGGTTTGGTAGGTGAGTGAGTGGGTTGGTGGTGAGTGAGTGGGTGGTTGGTGAGTAAGTGGGTGGGTTGGTGGGTGAGTGAGTGGGTGGGTGACTGGGTGGGTGGGTTGGTTGGTGGTGGGTGACAGGGTTGGTGGGTGAGAGTGGGTGGGTTGGTGGGTGAGAGTGGGTGGTGGGTTGGTGGGTGAGTGGATGAGTGGGTGGGTGAGTGGATGAGTAAGTGGGTGGGTTGGTGGGTGAGTTGGTGGGTGAGTTGGTGGGTGGGTTGGTTGGTGGGTGGGTGNCATGGTTGGTGGGTGAGAGTGGGTGGGTGGGTTGGTGGGTGAGTGGGTGAGTTGGTAGGTGAGTTGGTGGGTGAGTGGATGAGTGGGTGGGTGAGTGGATGAGTAAGTGGGTGGGTTAGTGGGTGAGTTGGTGGGTGAGTGAGTGGGTGGTTGGTGAGTGAGTGGGTGGGTTGGTGGGTGAGTGAGTGGGTGGGTGACTGGGTGGGTGGTTGGTTGGTGAGTGGGTAACAGGGTTGGTGGGTGAGAGTGGGTGGGTTGGTGGGTGAGAGTGGGTGGGTGGGTGAGTGGATGAGTGGGTGGGTGAGTGAGTGGGTGAGTTGGTGGCTGAGTTGGTGGGTGAGTTGGTTGTTGCGTGAGCTGGACGCGAGGCTCTTCCTTTCGAAGTGCCGATCACGGAAGGACCCGCCGCGGAATCCGGTGGTGCGGCGGTGGTAGCGGCGGTGGTGGTGGCGGTGGTGGCGGTGAGTGTAGTGGTGACCGCAAGCGGGAAGTGGTCAGGGAGAGGGGGCAGAGAGCCAAGGTGCTTCTCTTGTCGTCAATAGCTGGAGCGCCACCGGTCGGTGCGCTTGGCTACGTACGGCGCGAAAGAAGTTCAACGTACACCGGGCGCGGTGCCCTTTACACCGCCTCATCGTGGCACCGTGCCGGCCTTAATAGGTGCTCGCCGACCGCGCTTGCCCGGCAACAGTCGATAGGGCTGGTGGGTAACGTGCCGTGCGTGGTTATCGCACGGCGCTACAAAGCCGACGACCCGAGTTGGAATCCGCTCATGGCCTCTCTCCCGCGTCTGCTCGGGCTTTAAACGAGTAGCTGGTGTGGCGTGCAAACCGGCGAACATCGCCACTGGGGAGACAAAGGCGGCCGGCGTGGTGCTGACACCCACACCCCCCCCCTCGTGTGCCGTGCCGGCCTTCGTAGGTTCCACTCGCTAACAGCACTTGCCCTAACCGGCTGTGAAGGCTATACGGGGATTTTTGTAAGTGTTTTGGGGGGGGCACGGTGGGGGGGGGGGTCTATGGGCTCTGCTGGAGGTGACGAGGTTTATGAAAAGAGAAATAATTGGGTAAGAATAAATAAATAAATAAATGGGCCCCTCTGCCGTGAAATCCGGAACGCAAACACAAAACTAGACAAAGATCCCCTGTATAGCCTTTGCAGACTTTCGGGGCAAGTGCTGTTAGCCGGCGAGGCACACGAGGGGGTGGTGGGTAGCCAGCACCACGCCCGGCCGCCTTTGTCTCCCCAGTGCTGGCGATGTTCACTGCACCCCGCATCGTCACCGACGTTGGTGACCGTGAACGGGAATCGAAAGCTCGGGCTCGCCGGGTTTGTAGCGCAGCGCGCTCACCTCCCGCTCGCACGCGCACACACGCACACACACGCACACACGCACATGCACGCANACGCGCGCACACACGCGCACNTGCACACGCACACAGCGCGTGTGCATATGTTATGCACACGCGATATGCACACGCACGGCACGCACACATATGCCACGCACACATGCACACACATACAGCACACACGCACGCACACGCGCGCACACACCATCCACGCGCGCACACACTCGCACATCGCGCGCACACACCGCACATATGCACACACACGCACACACACGCACACATATGCACGCACACACGCACACACGCGCACGCAGACGCACAAGCGAGTCCAGGGTTTTCCGGCCCTCGAGCTGGCCTGCTCTTCAGCCTCCGAGGGGCGCTCTCACCATCCATCCCCCTCACCATCTCCCTCACCCTCCGTCTCCCTCACTATCCATCTTCCTCACCATCCACCCCCTCACCATCTCCCTCACCATCCATCCCCCTCACCGTCTTCCTCACCATCCATCCCCCTCACCCTCCGTCTTCCTCACCATCCATCCCCCTCACCTCACCTCCGTCTCCCTCACCATCCATCCCCCTCACCGTCTTCCTCACCATCCATCCCCCTCACCCTCCGTCTTCCTCACCATCCATCCCCCTCACCCTCCGTCTTCCTCACCATCCATCCCCCTCACCTCCGTCTTCCTCACCATCCATCCCCCTCACCCTCCGTCTCGCTCACCATCCATCCCCTCACCCTCCGTCTCGCTCACCATCCATCCCCTCACCCTCCGTCTTCCTCACCATCCATCCCCTCACCCTCCGTCTTCCTCACCATCCATCCCCTCACCTCCGTCTCGCTCACCATCCATCCCCCTCACCCTCCGTCTTCCTCACCATCCATCCCCCTCACCCTCCGTCATCCTCACCATCCATCCCCTCACCCTCCGTCTCGCTCACCATCCATCCCCCTCACCCTCCGTCATCCTCACCATCCATCCCCTCACCCTCCGTCTCGCTCACCATCCATCCCCTCACCCTCCGTCTTCCTCACCATCCATCCCCCTCACCCTCCGTCTCGCTCACCATCCATCCCCTCACCCTCCGTCTTCCTCACCATCCATCCCCTCACCCTCCGTCTTCCTCACCAAACATCCCCCTCACCCTCCGTCTCGCTCACCATCCATCCCCTCACCCTCCGTCTTCCTCACCATCCATCCCCTCACCCTCCGTCTCGCTCACCATCCATCCCCTCACCCTCCGTCTTCCTCACCATCCATCCCCCTCACCCTCCGTCTCGCTCACCATCCATCCCCCTCACCCTCCGTCTTCCTCACCATCCATCCCCCTCACCCTCCGTCTCGCTCACCATCCATCCCCTCACCCTCCGTCTTCCTCACCATCCATCCCCCTCACCTCCGTCTCGCTCACCATCCATCCCCTCACCCTCCGTCTCGCTCACCATCCATCCCCCTCACCCTCCGTCTTCCTCACCATCCATCCCCTCACCTCCGTCTCGCTCACCATCCATCCCCCTCACCTCCGTCTTCCTCACCATCCATCCCCCTCACCTCCGTCTCGCTCACCATCCATCCCCTCACCCTCCGTCTTCCTCACCATCCATCCCCCTCACCCTCCGTCTTCCTCACCATCCATCCCCTCACCCTCCGTCTCGCTCACCATCCATCCCCTCACCCTCCGTCCTCCTCACCATCCATCCCCCTCACCTCCGTCTCGCTCACCATCCATCCCCTCACCCTCCGTCTTCCTCACATCCATCCCCTCACCTCCGTCTTCCTCACCATCCATCCCCTCACCCTCCGTCTCGCTCACCATCCATCCCCCTCACCCTCCGTCTTCCTCACCATCCATCCCCTCACCCTCCGTCTCGCTCACCATCCATCCCCCTCACCCTCCGTCTTCCTCACCATCCATCCCCTCACCTCCGTCTTCCTCACCATCCATCCCCTCACCCTCCGTCTCGCTCACCATCCATCCCCCTCACCCTCCGTCTCGCTCACCATCCATCCCCTCACCCTCCGTCTTCCTCACCATCCATCCCCCTCACCTCCGTCTCGCTCACCATCCATCCCCCTCACCCTCCGTCTTCCTCACCATCCATCCCCCTCACCCTCCGTCTCGCTCACCATCCATCCCCCTCACCCTCCGTCTCGCTCACCATCCATCCCCCTCACCCTCCGTCATCCTCACCATCCATCCCCCTCACCCTCCGTCTCGCTCACCATCCATCCCCCTCACCCTCCGTCTCGCTCACCATCCATCCCCTCACCCTCCGTCTTCCTCACCATCCATCCCCCTCACCTCCGTCTCGCTCACCATCCATCCCCTCACCCTCCGTCTTCCTCACCATCCATCCCCTCACCCTCCGTCTTCCTCACCATCCATCCCCCTCACCCTCCGTCTCGCTCACCATCCATCCCCCTCACCCTCCGTCTCGCTCACCATCCATCCCCCTCACCCTCCGTCTTCCTCACCATCCATCCCCTCACCTCCGTCTCCCTCACCATCCATTTTTCTCACCATCTCCCTCACCATCTCCCTCACCATCTCCCTCAGCATCTCCCTCACCATCTCCCTCACCATCCATCCCCTCACCGTCTTCCTCACCATCCATCCCCTCACCCTCCGTCTCGCTCACCATCCATCCCCTCACCCTCCGTCTTCCTCACCATCCATCCCCTCACCCTCCGTCTCGCTCACCATCCATCCCCCTCACCCTCCGTCTTCCTCACCATCCATCCCCTCACCCTCCGTCTCGCTCACCATCCATCCCCCTCACCTCCGTCTCGCTCACCATCCATCCCCTCACCCTCCGTCTTCCTCACCATCCATCCCCTCACCCTCCGTCTTCCTCACCATCATCCCCCTCACCCTCCGTCTCGCTCACCATCCATCCCCTCACCCTCCGTCTTCCTCACCATCCATCCCCTCACCCTCCGTCATCCTCACCATCCATCCCCCTCACCTCCGTCTCGCTCACCATCCATCCCCTCACCCTCCGTCTTCCTCACCATCCATCCCCCTCACCCTCCGTCATCCTCACCATCCATCCCCTCACCCTCCGTCTCGCTCACCATCCATCCCCCTCACCCTCCGTCTCCTCACCATCCATCCCCTCACCCTCCGTCTCGCTCACCATCCATCCCCTCACCTCCGTCTCGCTCACCATCCATCCCCTCACCCTCCGTCTTCCTCACCATCCATCCCCCTCACCCTCCGTCTCGCTCACCATCCATCCCCTCACCCTCCGTCTTCCTCACCATCCATCCCCCTCACCCTCCGTCTTCCTCACCATCCATCCCCTCACCCTCCGTCTCGCTCACCATCCATCCCCCTCACCCTCCGTCTCGCTCACCATCCATCCCCCTCACCCTCCGTCTTCCTCACCATCCATNCCCCTCACCCTCCGTCTCCCTCACCATCCATCACCATCTCCCTCACCATCTCCCTCACCATCTCCCTCAGCATCTCCCTCCATCTCCCTCACCATCCATCCCCTCACCCTCCGTCTTCCTCACCATCCATCCCCTCACCCTCCGTCTCGCTCACCATCCATCCCCTCACCCTCCGTCTTCCTCACCATCCATCCCCCTCACCCTCCGTCTTCCTCACCATCCATCCCCTCACCCTCCGTCTCGCTCACCATCCATCCCCCTCACCCTCCGTCTTCCTCACCATCCATCCCCTCACCTCCGTCTCGCTCACCAGTAGTCTCACCGCCCGTCTCGCTCAGACCCGTCCCCCTCGGCGAGAGTCCCGACGCTCAAGTAGGACGCNACAATACTTTGCGCTCAACAAAAAAACCTTTCACTTTCCGTCCCACTGGCTATCCATACAGCTCAACGAAGTGGCTCATCACGTCATTTGTAGCAGCCAAATACTCTAAACGCGTGCAGATGTTTCTTCCTGTGGAGTGAATAACCGGAGGACCCGGAGTCTACCGCGATGATGATCACGCAAACTCCATATACAGCAGCAGGCGTCAGGGTGTGGATCGAACCCGCGACCTCCGTATACCGCAGTAAACATCTCCTCGCCACCGTGATGATGAGAGAGAGAGACACGCAAACTCCAAATACACAGCAGCAGGCGTCAGGGTCGGGATCGAACCCACGACCTCCTGCACACCAGGCGAGGTAGTTAACATCTCCTAGCCACCGTGATGATGATGAGAGAGAGAGAGACACGCAAACTCCAAATACACAGCAGCAGGCGTCAGGGTGTGGATCGAACCCGCGACCTCCTGTAGACCAGGCGAGGTAGTCCCAGCCACCGTGATGATGATGAGAGAGACAGAGACACGACTCCAAATACACAGCAGCAGGCGTCAGGGTGTGGATCGAACCCGCAACCTCCTGTAGACGAGGCGAGGTAGTTAACATCTCCCATCCACCGTGATGATGAGAGAGAGAGAGACACACAAACTCCAAATTACAGCGCAACGATGTGGATCAACCCTCGACCTCTGTAGCAGCGAAACACTCTAGCCCCGTGATGATGATGCTTCCAAATGTAGGGTGGATAACCGGAGTACCAGGCGAAACATCTACCGTGATGATGATGGGAGAGAAACACGCAAACTCCAAATATACAGCAGCAGCCGTCAGGGTCGGATCGAACCGCGACCTCCTGCATACCAGGCGAGGTTGTTAACATCTCCTAGCCACCGTGATGATGATGAGAGAGAAACACGCAAACTCCAAATACACAGCAGCAGCCGTCGGGGTCGGGATCGAACCCGCGACCTCCTGTATACCGGGCGAGGTAGTTAACATCTATTCACCACGGCGCCCTTTCCTTTCCCCGTACGCGGGGTGGCCGGTGTTGCTTCGATGCCGAGCACGGTGCCCGACGGCGCAGCACGTCAACCAAGTTGTGCCAGCGGTAATCTCGCCGCTTTTAAAGAGTTGTACGAGACCAAGGGTCGATGGCGCCTTGCTCGGGCTGAGCGACGTCGAGAGAGAGCGTGCGGGTGGTGCGGAGGGACCCCCTCCCCCCCGCCCCCGTGCACGCACGACGATTAAGCCTCGTGTGCGACGGAGCGAGATGACCGCGGCGGTGATCGTGACCCCACCCCAGGTGACCCCCGGTCGGAGTCGGTGACGCTCTCGCCCGTCCAGGTGCTCACCTGGTTCAGTCTCTCACCTGGTTCAGACTCTCACCTGGTTCAGACTCTCACCTGGTTCAGGATCTCACCTGGTTCAGGATCTCACCTGGTTCAGGATCTCACCTGGTTCAGACTCTCACCTGGATCAGACTCTCACCTGGTTCAGGATCTCACCTGGTTCAGACTCTCACCTGGTTCAGGATCTCACCTGGTTCAGTCTCTCACCTGGTTCAGGATCTCACCTGGTTCAGGATCGCACCTGGTTCAGGATCTCACCTGGTTCAGACTCTCACCTGGTTCAGTCTCTCACCTGGTTCAGGATCTCACCTGGTTCAGTCTCTCAACTGTTCAGGCTCTCAACTGGTTCAGACACTCACCTGTTCAGTCTCTCACCTGGTTCAGACTCTCACCTGTTCAGTCTCTCACCTGGTTCAGACTCTCACCTGTTCAGTTTCTCACCTGGTTCAGACTTTCACCTGGTTCAGTCTCTCACCTGTTCAGACTTTCACCTGGTTCAGTCTCTCACCTGGTTCAGTCTCTCACCAGGTTCAGTCTCTCACCTGTTCAGGCCTCACCTGGTTCAGTCTCTCACCTGGTTCAATCTCTCACCTGGTTCAGTCTCTCACCAGGTTCAGTCTCTCACCTGGTTCAGGCCCTCACCTGTTCAGTCTCTCACCTGGTTCAGTCTCTCAACTGGTTCAGTCTCTCACCTGGTTCAGACTCTCACCTGGTTCAGTCTCTCACCTGTTCAGACTCTCACCTGGTTCAGTCTCTCACCTGGTTCAGTCTCTCACCAGGTTCAGTCTCTCACCTGTTCAGACTCTCACCAGGTTCAGTCTCTCACTGGTTCAGTCTCTCACCTGTTCAGACTCTCACCTGGTTCAGTCTCTCACCTGTTCAGTCTCTCACCAGGTTCAGTCTCTCACCTGGTTCAGTCTCTCACCAGGTTCAGTCTCTCACCTGGTTCAGACTCTCACCAGGNTCAGTCTCTCACCTGGTTCAGACTCTCACCTGGTACAGCTCTCGCCTGGTTCAGTCTCTCACCTGGTTCAGCTCTCACCTGGTTCAGGCTCTCACTGGTTCAGTCTCTCACCTGGTTCAGACTCTCACCTGGTTCAGTCTCTCACCTGGTTCAGGCCTCACCTGGTTCAGTCTCTCACCTGTCCAGACTCTCACCTGGTTCAGTGACTCACCTGGTTCAGTCTCTCACCTGTTCAGTCACCTGTTCAGACTCTCACCTGTTCAGTCTCTCACCTGGTTCAGTCTCTCACCTGTTCAGTTTCTCACCTGTTCAGTCTCTCACCTGTTCAGACTCTCACCTGGTTCAGTCTCTCACCTGGTTCAGTTTCTAACACCAGCTCCGACTCCCGTCCGAACGTGTGTCGTCCAATTGACGAAATATACATGGCTTTTATAAATAGTGCTTATCACGATTATATGTACGAAAAATAATATGAATGTTGTTCTAACGCTCAACGTATTCTTCGAGTTCACAATCGTTAAACCCTTCCCGTGAGCTTTATTTGGAAAGTCGAGGATTGGCGCCACCCTTCCCAAGTTCAATTCACATTATTGTGCAGTTCAGGAAGCTCCTGTTGTTATTTTTTAATTGCAAGAAAAGGGGCTGTGTGGGGGGGCGGGGCGGCGGTGGGAGGTTATTTAATGTTTTTTTTCTTTTTACAAATTGTTGATTTAAATGTTTTTACTCCCACAGAATAAAAAGATGTTGGCAGGAACACCTCCTGATAAACGATCTTGTTGAGACCGATGAAAAAAAGCGTAGGCATTACCTTTGTAATAAAACCTGCAAACAAAACACGTCTTTGATAATGTATGCATTGCCTTTGAAACCCGATTGGTCTACGCCAGCGGACAATCGGTTTCGGAGACAATGCAGTGTATTGTTATCTGAGCATTATTATCCAAGCGTTTTTATCTAAGCATTATTATCTAAGCAATATTATCCAAGCATTATTATCCAAGCATTATTATCCAAGCATTATTATCTAAGCATTATTATCTAAGCATTATTATCCAAGCATTAATATCCAAGCATTATCTAAGTATTATTATCCAAGCATTATTATCGAAGCATTATTATCTAAGCATTATTATCTAAGCGCGTTTGTTTTGTGCCTTTTTCCACGAGCAGGGCGCGTGTGGTGAATGCAGACTCTGACGCCTTGCAGTGGAGGTGTCATTGGCCGTAAAGGCTTTGTCTCGAAGCCTTGATAACCGGTGAAAAAAGGTTTCCGTGAATCTTTCAGAGCCGACGAGGCTTTCCTGGACGTACAAATGGAATCGTTGCGATGCATTAGGAGCCACCATTATTCTGTGACCTTTCACGTCTCAACTGAGAAACTAGGGGGGGGGGGTCAAATGTAACGACGCGGTGACTTGGGCTGCAGTGCCGTTGGCATCGTAACAGTGATTGTGGACGTGTGGATAATACTGGTAGGAACCACCTGGTTATACCAGCTCACAGGGGATTATTGTGTCCGTCCGTCGTGCAGGGAGGGGCTGGGTGGGGAGGGAGGGGCTGGTGGGGAGGGAGGGTGGGGAGGGGCTGGGTNGGGATGGTGGGAGGGTGGGGCTAGGTGGGGAGGGTGGGGAGTGGCTGGGTGGGAGGGTGGGGCTNGGTGGGGAGGGTNGGGAGTGGCTGGGTNGGGAGGGTGGGGAGGGCTGGGTNGGGCTGGGGGGCTGGGTGGGTGGTGGGAGGGTGGGGCAGGGTGGGGAGGGCTGGTCACCCCGTGGTGCCCTTATAAAACTCAACGTTTAACCTACTCACGCCGGCTTGTGCCCGCCCTCACAGTCGGGCATATTTGCGGAATACACCACGCCGCCGTTGACCCTGCAGGCCATTGACCGAGCAACCAACGTTCCTACCAGCTCCTCCGCAGGAATGTGTTTAATGTACGGCGTTGTGGGATGCGATTAGCACGAATGCCGCTGATTTTAAAACTGAAATGATCGTCACCTGGAAATGATTATTTCTCACAAGTACTTTACTTACGGGAGTAGCGAACTTGTTTTGAGAATGAGATGCGTCGGCGCTTGGCATCAAAGTAAATCCGAAAGGTTTGTTCGATATTATTTCCCGCGTCTTTGTGAACCGATCGCCGATGGCAGCGAGTCCTCGTTCAGCGTAGTGGCGGTGGTGGGATGCGTTCCTGAAAAGTGTGCCGCCTTCAGCGAGAAAAATGTGCCCGCAAATAATGTAGTAACGTAACTAATGTAGTAACGTAGCTAATGTAGTAACGTAACTAATGTAGTAACGTAACTAATGTAGTGACGTAACTAATGTAGTGACGTAACTAATGTAGTGACGTAACTAATGTAGTGACGTAACTTATGTAGTGACGTAACTAATGTAGTGACGTAAATAATGTAGTGACGTAACTAATGTAGTGACGTAACTAATGTAGTGACGTAACTAATGTAGTGACGTAACTAATGTAGTAACGTAACTAATGTAGTGACGTAACTAATGTAGTGACGTAAATAATGTAGTGACGTAACTAATGTAGTGACGTAACTAATGTAGTGACGTAACTAATGTAGTGACGTAACTAATGTAGTAACGTAACTAATGTAGTACGTAACTAATGTAGTGACGTAAATAATGTAGTGACGTATGACGTAACTAATGTAGTGACGTAACTAATGTAGTACGTAACTAATGTAGTAACGTAATAATGTAGTGACGTAACTAATGTAGTGACGTAACTAATGTAGTGACGTAACTAATGTAGTGACGTAACTAATGTAGTACGTAACTAATGTAGTACGTAACTAATGTAGTGACGTAACTAATGTAGTGACGTAACTAATGTAGTGACGTAACTAATGTAGTGACGTAACTAATGTAGTACGTAACTAATGTAGTAACGTAACTAATGTAGTGACGTAACTAATGTAGTGACGTAACTAATGTAGTGACGTAACTAATGTAGTGACGTAAATAATGTGACGTAACTAATGTAGTGACGTAACTAATGTAGTGACGTAACTAATGTAGTGACGTAACTAATGTAGTGACGTAACTAATGTAGTGACGTAACTAATGTAGTGACGTAACTAATCTGACGTAACTAATGTAGTGACGTAACTAATGTAGTGACGTAACTAATGTAGTGACGTAACTAATGTAGTAACGTGACTAATGTAGTGACGTGACTAATGTAGTGACGTAAATAATGTAGTGACGTACTAATGTAGTGACGTAAAATGTAGTGGCGTAACTAATGTAGTGACGTAACTAATGTAGTGACGTAACTAATGTAGTGACGTAACTAATGTAGTAACGTAACTAATGTAGTGACGTAACTAATGTAGTGACGTAACTAATGTAGTGACGTAACTAATGTAGTGACGTAACTAATCTGACGTAACTAATGTAGTACGTAACTAATGTAGTGACGTAACTAATGTAGTGACGTAACTAATGTAGTGACGTAACTAATGTAGTGACGTAACTAATGTAGTGACGTAACTAATCTGACGTAACTAATGTAGTAACGGTAAAGTGTGGCGAGACACGGTGCTAAGACTGGAGATGGCACGTGACTGAGGGCAAGCCGCCGCGCTACTGTATCACTCCGCGTTGCTGTATCACTGTGTCGCTCAGCTCAAAGTAGTTTGTCATCGACCGCTCGAGAGAGCGCGTTATAACGGGCGACGCGTCCCGCGTTATAACGGGGGGGGGCGCAAAAGTGTTCCCGAATGGAAGAACGGCGTTGTAGCGGGAACGCGCCGTTGCGCGAGGACTCTGCTTCGTGGAATATCTGGCGTCATGTGACCCGGCGGAGAGGGGGCGGCTCGCAAAGCCGGAAGCTCTGCGAGTAACCTGTCCTGGTTTGCGCGGGATGGGGTGGACTCGACCCATCATCACTCCAGGATCGATAAAATAGAGGTACCGCTTTGTGGGATAAGTCGACAGTTGGTTGTCCTATGGACAGACTTGCCTGCCCACCGCCATACGAATGTGGAATTTCCACCGCAGGCTCAGGTCTGTAAAACGCGGTACATGAGCGCCACCGACGCCCCCGGAGGTTATTATTGGCGGAAGAGATCGCCGCTTTTCTTTACCGAACGGAATAAGTGGCGGTAATGATAGGTACCGCTGCGTTTTGATTGTAAAGTGATACGTGTGAGAACACGCGCGTGTGTGTGTGCCCGTAATGACCGCTTTTCAATTCATCCACCACCTCCTCCACCCCCCACCCACCCAATTTGTCTCGTGCACAGTACCGCCACTTTATTGTTAGGTTTTTTCGGTAAAGTCACGTAGGTAAAACATTNAAATTAATAAAGTAAAATAAAATAAAAATCACGACGTTTCGGAGGCAACACAAGCTTCCGTCTTCGTCGTGATTTTATATTATTTTACTTTTATTAATTTTAATGTTTGTACCTACGTGACTTTACCGAAAAAACCTAAGAATATGAATCCTTGCAGTCACGAAAGCTTCAAATCTAGAAGTACCGCCACTTTTTCTCTTTGCATATCGGCAAGAAACAACTCCTTCCGCTCTCTCCCACGTACGAAAGACAAGTCCGGCTTAGTCCCATCGGCCTTGAAACGAGTACCCACAATGCTGCTTGCGAACTAAACGAAACCGATGTTTTATCTGACCAGGTAAGGACCCACGCAGCTATGTGGCTGTTCGAACACCAAAGAGAGAAAACCTTTCGCAAGGAGTTTGCATTAACCGCGCACGTACTTGCGGTGAAGCATGCAGACGAACGTGCTCTGGAATTTAAATGCGTCGTCTTTTAGAACTCGTCTTGACACCCGTTTCATCGCCAGAAAGGGTTCAAACCTATTCTTACGTTTCATACTTTGATGTTGGCAAAAAAAGGTCCCGTAGATGTAGCTATTATCGCTCCCTTTCCCGACGCGGCCTGGCCACATATGATTGGTCAACGGACGTGGCGTATCATCGCGTGGACATTTAAAGCAGCCAGGAGATGCCGGAGAAAAATCCACACAACCACGAGAAGGACACGCAAACTCCAAATGTACAGCAGGCGGCAAGGTCTGGATGGAACCCACGACCTCCTGTACACCAGGCGAGGTAGTTGACATCTCCTAGCCACTGTGATGATGATGAGAGAGAGAGAGACAGGCAAACTCCAAATATACAGCAGGCGTCAAGGTCGGGATCGAACCACGACCTCCTGTATACCAGGCGAGGTAGCTAACATCTCCTCGCCACCGTGATGATGATGATGAGAGAGACATGCAAACTCCAAATATACAGCAGGCGTCAGGTCGGGATCGAACCCACGACCTCCTTATACCAGGCGAGGTAGTTGACATCTCGTCACCGTGGCGCCCACGGTAGGGGAGAGACAAAGACGGACTTGCGCCCATCGTTACCGGCCGCACGCCACCTGCTCGCTCACAGCACTTGCCCTCCCGCCCCGTATAAGGCCAGGTGCTCCGAGGGGACATCTTTGCCTTTGTTTGTCGGAGTCTGAATAAACACGTCCGCGCTCGCTCGTGTATACGAACGTGAGCGTAAGTCCGTTCGGGCACTACGGAGCCCCCCCCCCCGCGGCCTCACACGAGACACGTGACCCCCCCCCCCCCTCATAGGAGCACGAGTGAGTCGCATCAGCGGAGTTACGGACCACCGAGATCCTCTCTTATCCGGGGTGATGGTGCGATGCGAAAGCAATCGGCCGATCCTAGTATCCGCAAAGTATCCGCTGGTAGCGTGGATCGTCGTCGTCGGCATCATCGGCCAGGGTCAATCCGCTGCTGGATGTTCGGCCTCCGCAAGCTGTCGTGAATGTGCGGTGTAGTAGTCGACATGGCAGNCCTGTTGTTATTATTGTAGTTATGAGAACTTGGGGGAGGGACTTTGGGAGGGGTGTTCCAGAGCGGAGCCGTGTGAGGGAAGGAGCATTGTGATAAGTGTAGTGACCTGCAGTGCGGTGGGTGGGTGGGTGAGTGGGTGAGTTGTTGTGACTGTCAGTGTGGTGAGTGAGTGAGTGGTGAGTTGGTGGGTGGGTGAGTGAAGTGGGTGAGTGAGTGAGTGAGTGAGTGAGTGAGTGGTGGGTGAGTGNGTGGGTGAGTTGTGTGACTGACAGTGTGGTGAGTGAGTGAGTGGGTGAGTGTGGTGGTGAGTGAGTTGTGTGACTGCAGTGTGGTGAGTGAATGGGTGGGTGAGTGGGTGTGGGTGTGGTGAGTGAGTGGGTGGGTGGTGGGTGATGAGTGTGTGACTGGCAGTGTGGTGAGTGAGTGANTGGGTGGGTGGTGAGTGAGTGAGTGGGTGAGTGAACAGTGTGGTGAGTGGGTGAGTGAGTGAGTGGGTGGGTGAGTGAGTGGGTGGGTGGGTGAGTGGGTGAGTGAGTGAGTGGGTGTTGTTGTGACTGACAGTGTGGTGAGTGAGTAGGGGGGGTGAGTGAGTTTGGGTGAGTGTTGTGTGACGGCGTGTGGTGTGGTGATGAGTGAAGTGATGATGAGCAGGTGGAGTTGNTGGACACAGAGTGAGTGGGTGGTGANTGGAGTGGGTGGTGAGTGATGAGGAGGAGAAGTGGGTGGTGAGTGAGTGGTTGGGAGTAAGAGATGGGTGAGTGAGTTGGACTGCAGTGCGGTGAGGAAGGTGGTGGTGCTTGAGGATTGATTGGGTGAGGAGTTGTTGTCGGCGTGCNGTGTGTGACAACATTATCATCAGGTCGCACTCGTTGCGCACGGCTTGCCACATGAATCGCAAAATTTTCATCTTGCAAGGAGCAGAACAAAGCGTACCGCATGTCGGCACTTTCAGCGCTTCTGCGCCGTCTGGACTCTTCCCTCAAAGCCGCGAGATGAGAACGAACTTACTCCTATCGTATTTCGTTTGTCCCCCCCCCCCCCCCANCGCGCACCTGCAACGCGTGGTTACGTACTGCAAAAGTTCAACATGTGCACACATACACCAAACGTACAACATGTGTACACATACACCACACATACAACATGTGTACACATACACCACACATACAACATGTGTACACATACACCAAACGTACAACATGTGTNCACACATACACCACACATACAACATGTGTACACATACACACACATACAACATGTGTACACATACACCAAACGTACAACATGTGTACACATACACCAAACATTCAACATGTGTACGCGCAACACAGCGTGGTGGTGGTAGTTGAGGTGGTGGTTGAGGTGGTGGTGGTGGTTGAGGTGGTGGTTGAGGTGGTGGTTGAGGTGGTTGAGGTGGTGGTGATTGAGGTGGTGGTGGTGATTGAGATGGTGTGATGATGAGGTGGTGATGATTGAGGTGGTGGTGGTGAAGGTGGTGGAGGTGGTGGTGGTGATGGAGTGGTGGTGTTGATTGAGGTGGTGGTGGTGGAGGTGGTGGTGGTGGTTGAGGTGGTGGTTGTGGTGGTGATTGANGTGGTGGTGGGTGGTGATTGAGATGGTGGTGGTGGTGGTGATTGAGATGGTGNTTGTGGTGGTGGTGGTGATGATTGAGGTGGTGGTGGTGGTGATTGAGGTGGTGGTAGTGATGGAGGTGGTGGTGGTGGTGTTGATTGAGGTGGTGGTGGTGGTAGATGTTGTGGTGGTGGTTGTGGTGGTGATTGAGTGGTGGTGGTGATTGAGGTGATGGAGGTGGTGGTTNTGGTGGTTGTTGGTGGTGGTGGAGACAGCACAGTCGGCGTCTGCTGGACGCCGAGTCGTCAACTCCGGTGGCGGAATTGGCGAGTGGAGTTTGCGAGTAACCAGGGCAGTGGCGATGGACGTGTGAACGTGAGATGGTTGGTAACATGTGAACTGAGCAGGCATACGAAATAAATAAATAAGTAAATGGGCGGCGCGCTCTATAGATTTATTTTCACTGCACGCGCGTAGGGGAGCTTGCTCTTGACATTCTGCGCACGATGCGTTATTTGGGTTATGTAACTTCAGTCTGTCAAGGNAAAAAAAGGGGAGGGAGTGAGAGCGGGCGGGAGAGGACGAGTGAGAGAGAGAGCGAGACAGAGCGAGAGAGAGAGCGGGTGGAGAGAGCGGGTGAGAGCGGTGAGAGTGAGAGAGCGAGAGGGTGTGGGTGAGAGAGAGCGGCGAGAGAGAGAGCGGGCGAGAGAGAGTGAGTGAGAGAGTGAGTGAGTGAGAGAGAGAGCGAGTGAGACAGAGCGGGCGGGAGAGGGCGCGTAAGAGAGAGAGAGTGAGAGCGAGAGAGAGAGTGGGTGAGAGTGCGAGAGAGAGCAAGTAAGAGAGGGAAAGTGAGAGCGCGGGCGGAGAGAGCGGGCGGGAGAGAGCACGGGAGAGAGCGAGTGAGAGAGCGGGCGAGCGACTGAGAGTGAGAGAGAGCGAGTGAGAGAGCGAGTGAGAGAGCGAGTGAGAGAGAGAGAGAGAGTGAGAGAGAGCGAGAGAGAGAGTGAGAGAGAGCGAGTGAGAGAGAGCGAGTGAGAGAGAGCGAGTGAGAGAGAGAGAGAGTGAGAGAGAGTGAGAGAGAGAGCGAGTGAGAGAGAGAGCGAGTGAGACAGAGCGAGCGGGAGAGCGAGAGAGAGAGAGCGAGTGAGAGTGCGAACAAGTGAGGGGGTATGAACGTGAAGCGGACTCGATCCGCAATAAGCCACTCGCACAGCCGCTCTGGCAAGCCGTCAAACTTCCCTGATGGCCACCGTGTGACATCCCGGGCTTGGTGCCAGACCAGTGGGGGTTAGCCAGGCAGGGGGCGGGGGGGGGGAGCCAGGGAGAGAGGGTGAGAGTCGGGGTGAGTGAGAGAGTGAGCGACAAGAGAGTGAAAGAGTGGACTTGGTGAGTGAGGTGGGGGTTCAGCGAGTTAGCGGGAGAGTGAGCGAGTGAGCGGGAGAGAGAGTGAGTGAATGAGCGAGTTGCTGAGCATGCGAGCATGTGAGTATGTGAGTGAGGAGGAGGGGGGAGATGATGAGTGGGTAAGCAAGCAAGCAAGTAGGTGAGCGATTGAGTGACTGGTTGAGGGGCGGGTGAGGGAGTGAGCGAACGAGGCATGAGCAGGTGGGTTAGTCGGCAGGAGAGGGAGAGGCAAGAGGGCCGAGTGATTGTGGTGAGTGAGCGGGCGAGGGAGCGATTGGCCGGGTGAGGAAGTGAGCGAGCGAGAGGGTGAGGAAGTGAGGGAGCGAGAGGTGAGCAAGAGAGTGAGCGAGCGGGTGAGCAGGTGGGTTAGTCGGCAGGAGAGGGAGAGGCAAGAGGGCCGAGTGATTGTGGTGAGTGAGCGGGCGAGGGAGCGATTGGCCGGGTGAGGAAGTGAGCGAGCGAGAGGGTGAGGAAGTGAGGGAGCGAGAGGGTGAGCAAGAGAGTGAGCGAGCGGTGAGCAGGTGGGTTAGTCGGCAGGAGAGGGAGAGGCAAGAGGGCCGAGTGATTGTGGTGAGTGAGCGGGCGAGGGAGCGATTGGCCGGGTGAGGAAGTGAGCGAGCGAGAGGTGAGGAAGTGAGGGAGCGAGAGGGTGAGCAAGAGAGTGAGCGAGCGGTGAGCAGGTGGGTTAGTCGGCAGGAGAGGGAGAGGCAAGAGAGCGAGTGATTGTGGTGAGTGAGCGGGCGAGGAGCGATTGGCCGGGTGAGGAAGTGAGCGAGCGAGAGGGTGAGCAAGAGAGTGAGCGAGCGGGTGAGCAGGAAGGGGGTGGGAGAACAAGTTGGTGAGCAGGTGGGGTTAGCAGTGAGGAGAGTGAGAGGCAAGAGAGGGAATGATTGTGGTGAGTGAGCGGCGAGGAGCGAGCGGCTGAGCGAGCGGCTGGGCGAGCGCTGGGCGGGCGAGTGAGCAGGCGAGGGGCGAGCAAGAGAGCGGGCGAGGGGCGAGCAAGAGGACGAGCGAGCGGGCGAGTGGCTGGTGAGCGAGTGAGCGGCGAGAGGGCGAGCGGCTGGGCGAGCGGCTGGGCGAGCGAGAGGGCGAGCGAGTGAGTGGGCGGCGGGAGTCTCGTGCTAATGCAACATTCCATCGTGACTTGTGTGGAGGTGGGCGGCGAGCGAGCGAGCGAGCGGGGCGTGCGTCGGGGACACAAGGAGCTGTTTGTGAGCCTCGCTAAGTGCTGGGGCAAAGTGCAGCGGTGGCTACTCAGGACCTTGCACCGAGGGGGGGGGGGGGGGGCAGCAGCATCACCGCCGCACATTATTCCCAGAGTGTCGGCGCCACTTCAGGGAAAGTGGATTTGTGAAGAACGGCTCCTTCGGGCTACGAGGCGGCGAATCTTTGTCTTTGTGTGCGCACGATCCGTCGGCCCTCGCCGCCCCGATTCACCATCCAGAAGTGGATTGACCACGGCTAACGACGACGACGGCAACGACCCACCGATCGTCACGGCAACAACGACACGATTAGTTTGACGCCGCCTCCAGGTGATCTCTGGTATCCACGCAAGGGGCCGGATCATAGGATGAACTCTCGGCCATTCCACTTGACACCGTGACCCTGACGGCGCCCGCTGCATATTTGTAGATTGCGTCTCTCTCTCTCTCTCCCGTGGTCGCGTGGANTTTTTTTTCTTTCTCCGGTTCCTCCGGTTTTTCCTTCCACATTTGGAATCGACGTCACGCGCTCAGACCCGGCGTTGTTTCAACGCAAGGCCCCGCGGGCCAATGGCGGGCCCTGGTGGCCTTGAGTGTGGCTCCTGACGTGTGCCCCCCCCCCTCCCGACAAGACACCAACGAGTGAAAGACGGAAGCTTGTGTTGCCTCCGAAACGTCGTGATTTTTATTTTACTTTTATTAATTATTTTAAAAAATTTTACCTACGTGACTTTACCAAAAAACCTAAAGAGTGAAAACAACCCCCATCATCTTCTTGGTTCTTTCGGTAAAGTCACGTAGAAGGTAAATAATAAAATAATAAAAATAAACATAATAAAATAATTATCACGACGTTTCGGCCACAACGCAAGCAGCCGTCCTCAGGTGAAGAACAGGTCTGTCGGAAGAAGCGTCTGAATGAGACNCTGTCTGAATGAGACCTGTCTTTCCAACGTCTTTCCGACAGACCTGTTCTTCACCTGAGGTGGCTGCTTGCGTTGTGGCCGAAACGTCGTGAGAATTATTTTATTATGTTTATTTTATTATTTCCCTTCTACTTGACTTTACCGAAAGAACCAAGAAGATGAATTGTGAAAGCAAATCGAAACATCGCATCACCACCAACCGTCTGTCAAAACAGTGGTTTAAATTGGCCCCGGCTGGCGATTGTCTTATCGGCGAAAGTTGGGCCCTCTAATGCAACGCTGTTTAGACAATTTCCTGGAAATGTCCAGATGGAAGCCAGCCACATCGTTGAGCGTCATTTCGATTTCAAGCTTGCCCAGCTTCAGGGATTTATCTTCTTGGTTCTTTCGGTAAAGTCACGTAGAAGGGAAGTAATAAAATAATAAAAATAGAACATAATAAAATAATTCTCACGACGTTTCGGACGCTGTCTGTCAGACAGACCTGTTCTTCACCTGAGGACGGCTGCTTGCGTTGTGGCCGAAACGTCGTGAGAATTATTTCATTATGTTTCATTTATATTATTTTATTATTTCCATTCTACGTGACTTTACCGAAAGAACCAAGAAGATGAATCCCTGCAGTCACGAAAGCTTTACATCGAAAATATGAATAGTTTATTTTGAAGTGATCTGTTTACCTGCCCTGTACTTTGGACTCCTGTCACGTCTTTGTGTTGTTGTTGTTGTGACGGTCCGACCCCGTGCCCCTTCACTGGACATCCGCGAGTGCATATATGATGACGTCACCCTGCTGCTGCTCTATATAAGAACGGGAGACAGAGCAGAGCCTCACCATTCTGGCGAATTGCCCGATGATGCTGGATGCAATTACTAGCGAAACGTCGTACTCAAATTGTAAATGTTGTGGTTTCACGCTTCAACACACCGGTGGGCTAAAGCAGTGAACTATTTGTCTTTTGTCAACGTGACACTTTTTTACTGACTGGCCGTGTCGGGTGGTGGAGGGTTACGACACATTTATAAATAACGCGATCTAAACCCAAAAATCGTTGATTATGAATAATATTGGTCGCGAAAGCCTGCCACGTGTTAAACTGATTCTGATTCTGTCGAACATCACCGCCGCCGAATCCGTAGCCCGGTAGGTGACGAGGGTGCAGCGCCGCAACCACGCTCACGCGCCCACCGCTGACGGACGGGGCCCCCTCCGCTGGAGGCGGTGTTTTTGGCCTACTCTTTCCGCGCTGGACACACGGTGCATCGCTGGGACGCATTGGGTAATTGACGGGCTCGTAGGCGAAACAGAAACGCTGAGCTGGTGGCGTTGTTGTACAACGATACCACGGCAGCAAAGACAAAAGATCCCCCGTATAGCCTCAACAGACTGTTGGGGCAAGTGCTGTGAGCGAGTAGCACCGAATGAAGGTCGGCACGGCACACTAGGACGGTTGGGTGGCCGGCACTACGCCCGACCGCCTTTGTCTCCCCAGCGGCGATGTTTACGCAGCGCAACAGGTTCTTATTTGAGACGGAGTCGACCTAGGGGAGTCCCGTAACCGTTCAGATAATCGTCACTGGTGTTGGCCGTGAGCAGGAATCGCACGAGGCTCGCCGGGTACATCGTGCAGCGTAGCGCTAACCGCTGCGCCACCGCTCCCCAGGAATGCCTGTCTGCGGAGCGTTTAATGCGATATATGGATGTATGTTGAACTTCTTTCACACCGTACGCAGGCATCCGAACTCATCAGAGGTGTGGGGTTGTGTATAACAACACCACAGATAACGATCTTCCGTATACAACAACAACAGCCGATAAGTGGCGGTGACGTCATCACAGCGCCTGTGCCAAGCTACGTGCACTTGAAGGCCGCGTGAAGGTGTCGAACGCCCCCCCCGCTGGCAGTAGTTCCACTGGACAGACCCCCACCCAGGTGCCCCATGGGTTGACCGACTGAGACGACGACAACGGGCACCGCCAGCGTTTGCGACTCGGAGGGGCGGCTCTGTCCGCTACGCGGGGCCCAGCGTGGCGGGGATCGCCCTTCGCCTGGTGACGCTCGCAAAATCGCCCGCCCAAAGTCCAAGTGCTTCGTGCAGCTCGGCAAACGCGAGCAGTCGGACACACGGCGACCCTGAGCCCCTAGCGCCGCTGCTGGTTAGGCCTGACCTTTGCCGTCGGATCCGCACGGTTGGCTACGTACAATTTTTATGTTCTTAGGTTTTTTCGGTAAAGTCACGTAGGTAAAAAATTAAATTAGTAAAATAAAATAATAATAAATAAAAATCACGACGTTTCGGAGGCAACACAAGCTTCCGTCTTCGGGTGGAAACGTCACAGCACGATTGCTGTATCAAGTAAGAGAACTTTCAAGAAAACAGTCGTTGTATATATACTGGTTGAGGGTGGGAGGAGTCAAGGCAGGCCTGGATATTATTATTGTGAGGTTCAGTGCGGCTGAAGCACGCTGCTAGGAATGAGCCTTTGTTGTGTAGACTGGTTGAACTGGGAGGTTCCAAGAGTTGTTAAGGTGCGGCTGATGTAACGGTGCGTGTNAATGGGACTGAGCCTTTGTTATGTAGAGGTGTGTGGCTGAAACGCTGCAGGAATGAGCCTTTGTTGTGTAGACTGGTTGAACTGGAGGTTCCAAGAGTTGTTAAGGTGCGGCTGATGTAAAGGTGTAAATGGACTGAGCCTTTTGTTATGTAGAGGTGCTGCGGCTGAAACGCTGCTAGGAATGAGCCTTTGTTGTGTAGACTGGTTGAACTGGGAGGTTCCAAGAGTTGTTAAGGTGCGGCTGATGTAAAGGTGTAAATGGGACTGAGCCTTTGTTATGTAGAGGTGGTGCGGCTGAAACCGCTGCTAGGAATGAGCCTTTGCTGTGTAGACTGGTTGAACTGGGAGTTCCAAGAGTTGTTAAGGTGCGGCTGATGTAAGGTGCGTGTAAATGGGACTGAGCCTTTGTTATGCAGAGGTGGTGCGGCTGAAACCGCTGCTAGGAATGAGCCTTTGCTGTGTAGACTGGTTGAACTGGGAGGTTCCAAGAGTTGTTAAGGTGCGGCTGATGTAAAGGTGCGTGTAAATGGGACTGAGCCTTTGTTATGCAGAGGTGGTGCGGCTGAAACCGCTGCTAGGTTTGCTGTGTAGACTGGTTGAACTGGAGGTTCCAAGAGTTTTAAGGTGCGGCGGTGCGTGTAATGGGACTGAGCCTTTGTTATGTAGAGGTGGTGCGGCTGAAACCGCTGCAGGAATGAGCCTTTGTGTAGACTGGTTGAACTGGAGGTTCCAAGAGTTGTTAAGGTGCGGCTGATGTAAAGGTGCGTGTAAATGGGACTGAGCCTTTGTTATGTAGAGGTGGTGCGGCTGAAACCGCTGCTAGGAATGAGCCTTTGTGTAGACTGGTTGAACTGGAGGTTCCAAGAGTTGTTAAGGTGCGGCTGATGTAAAGGTGCGTGTAAATGGGACTGAGCCTTTTGTTATGTAGAGGTGCTGCGGCTGAAATCGCTGCTAGGAATGAGCCTTTGTTGTGTAGACTGGTTGAACTGGGAGGTTCCAAGAGTTGTTAAGGTGCGGCTGATGTAAAGGTGCGTGTAAATGGGACTGAGCCTTTGTTATGTAGAGGTGGTGCGGCTGAAACCGCTGCTAGGAATGAGCCTTTGCTGTGTAGACTGGTTGAACTGGGAGGTTCCAAGAGTTGTTAAGGTGCGGCTGATGTAAGGTGCGTGTCAATGGTGTAAATACGTACAAGTTTAAGTTCGACGTACATCCGCCCTCTCTCGGTCTCTTCCCGCTCTCGCTCCCTCGCTCTCTCTCCCGCACCCCTCGCTTCTTTCCCTCCCTCTCTCTCTACGTCCTCCCACGCGCAGTCGCTCCGTGACCCTCCTTCTCCGCCATGTCTAACGGTCACCAGCGTCCGGCTTTGCCGAGACGCTCACGGCTCTGCGGCGCTGCGGTCCACGGTGAAACACGGTGAAACCGTGGACCGTTCGCCGTCGGCATCAATCGGCCGTGGTCGATCCACTGCTGGATGAAGGCCTCTCTCTCTCCCAAGCCACGGCCGCCACCTCTCGCGAGCGACGCTATGCGATGTCACAATCTACCCGGAGCGTCTGCGAGCACGAACTGATTTCATCGCTCCGTCTCACCCGTGGATGCCCTCCCGGGAACGTCCATCACTTGGCTTCCCCTCCGTTGCCGTGACTTGTGTGTCTGAGCAGTGTAAATCAGGGGTGTCCAAACTTTTTGCAAAGAGGGCCAAATTTGATGAAGTTGAAGATGCCCGGGGGCCAATAGTGCCTTCTGACATTTTTTTAACCACAAAAGTTACGTGAAAATAGACACTGTTAAAAAACAATTTAATTGCCACAATTACCTTTATTTTTCAAATGACAATGTGACCAAATATATGCCCCTCAGAACAACTCTAAAACACAATTCTGCCTTTCATTCAGTCAGATAACATTGAGCAGACTGTATAGAATGCCTTAAATTTCCATGAGTTAAATATCTTTGCCTCATGAACATTTTAAACTGGAGTTATACGTAATGCAAAGTGGTATGAATCTGACCGACTTTGGACATGCCTGGTGTAAATGATGCCGTTTGCCTGCGTAATGTGTCCTCCAATCCATCCGTTCCTTTCTCTGTCCCTTCGTGTTAATTACAAGTATCCGGAAGCTTGTAATTATATCCAACGGCGTTCGCTCCACCATAACCGTGTCTGGTTTTTTGCCAGATATCGTGATTGTCGCGAACTGCAATAATGTTCATCATCAAGGTTTTTGGGGTTAGATCGCGTAACCCAGTAGAGGCAGGGTAAATGTAAATGTTGTGGATTTACTCTCCAACACACCATTGGGCTGAAGTAATAACTGTTTGACATTTTGTTGTTGTGACAAATCTCTTAGTAATTGGCTGTGTTGGGTGGTGGAGGGTTACGGCAGATTTATACTTAGGCGATCTAACCCCAAAACTTTTTTATGAATATTGGTTAGCGAAAGCCTCCGTGTTAAACTGCAATGCTGTTTTGATTTAAAGCTTTCGTGACTGCAGGGATTCATATTCTTGGTTCTTTCGGTAAAGTCACGTAGAAGGGAAATAATAAAATAATAAAAATGACAAACAATAAATTATCACGACGTCATCCTGATGATGATTGCTTGTGTTGCAGTCGAAACTTCGTGAGAATTGTATTGTTTTATATTTTTATTCTTTTATTATTTCCCTTCTACGTGACTTTACGAAAGAACCAAGAATATGCAATAATGTTTCAGATTTTTTAACGTATTTTATTCTTTTTATTTTACCAGATAATGCCTCACTGCGCTCTGTAGCTGTCTTTCAGAAGCACCTGGCCACAAATGATAGCTCAACTAAGTGACTTAAAGCGTATCATTTTTCGCAGCCAAATACTCAACTCATGTTTCCAAATGTGGAGGTGGAAAAACCGGAGGACCTGGAGAGAAATCCACGCGACCACGGGGAGCGAGACACGCAAACTCCGAATAAACTGACTTTTTTCATTCCAGATTTGAATTTTTTTCTCATCTACGTGACTTTCCCGAAAGAACCAAAGAGTATGAACCCACGACTTCCTGCATACCAGACGAGGTAGTCGACATCTCGCCACCGCGGCGCCCAAAGCTTTCTTGAAATAACAAAAGAACATTCGTAATGAATGTGCTAAATTACAGGCCTCGTGCATCGATTTAATCGGCGGTTGCTTGCACTCCGTATGCCCCCAACAGTCTATACAAGCCAGAGGTCGCAACCGGGTACCCGATACCCGTACCCTACCCGATACCCGGCTACCCGTACCCGGCCGCGACCCTGGTGCGGCCGGGTACGGGTACGGGTAGGCCGTGAGTCACCGGTGAGTAACCGTTTGTCACTCTTTCGGTAGGGTACGGGTAGGGAAGGTACGTACCCGTACGGCCGTTTGCGACCTGGTGCGGCCGGGTAAGGAATCAAAACCCGTTTGCGACCTCTGATACAAGCCATACGGGGAGGAACCATTGTCCTGTGTGTGTGTGCAGTCTTGCGTCGAGAATTCTGTGGCGGTGTCACGGTCGGCACGCCGGACTTGCGATCCAGAGGCCCGCGGTTCGATCCCATCTCCGGCGCGAGCGGCCGACACGCTGGTGCGGGTTTCCTTCCGATATCAGAATCGGAACCTTTATTTCGAGCGGAGGAGGAATCCGATGAGCTACGAAGCTCTTTGTTTGACACTGGGCACGGGGGTTGGCAGGCTCCATCCACAAACAGTGCAACGACCAAAACAACTGCAGGAGTGCAACATAGAGGGAATGGCAAAAGCGAGTCGCCAAACATCGATGAAACAAGCATAAAGTATAGAATGCTCGCCCGCCGCACGCGTTAAACCGCAGTCACGAGACATGGTTCGTCTCGACCCCGTTACGTGGGTTGGCGGTTGGGCCGGTGGTGCGGGGGGGGGAGGGTTTGGGGTTGGGGGTTGGCGGCTGGGATTTGGGCCCTGGTTTTGCTTTTTTATTTAAATTAGATCAAGTTAAAAACCCACGGCAAAAGCTCCCAAAGAATGTCCCGCGCTCTACAAACCCCCTCCTCCTCCGCTCCCCCACTCCCTGCCTCTACCGGGTTTCTGAAACCTTAATAGCAGCGGAAGGAGAGTCTGAAGGGCTTGTTAATCAGATGCTTTCTGACCCCTTTGTATATTTGGTAGAGGTTCAGTGGGGGGGAGCGGGCGGAGGCGCCGTATAGTGTTGGGGTGGTGCAGTGATATTTTCTCNTTTTTTTCTCTCTAAAGCGTTTTGCGTCACTAACTGGTTTCCATTAGCCCTGGTATTTCCTACAGCCGACGCCGGATTGCGCCCCCCCCCCCTCGCTTTGCCGTCCGATCTCGCCCCGGTTCATAAACCCCCCGNCCCCCCCCCCGTCCCTCTCCGGACGTCTTTCTGTTCGTCTCATCAAAGTCCGGATTCCTCGGCCTCGTCCGTGTCCGTCCGGTTCGTCCCGTCCCGATCGCGGTTGAGTCGCGCGGAAAGAGCCGATGGGCGCTCGCTCGCTCACTCACTCGCTCGCTCGCTCACTTGCTCACTCACTCGCTCGCTCACTCGCTTGCTCGTTCGTTCGCTCACTCGCTCACTTTCTCGCGTGAGCATCAAGTCCGGTCGCTCATCTCCCGTTTTATTAATTTATTTCCCAGCAATGAGCCGGTGCGAGGAAGTTCCACGTTCCTGTGGCCCACGCACCTATCACTTTACAATAAAAACACGTCGGGCGCCTTAACAACAATTACCGCAAATAAGCCCTGAGCCAGTGGTGGAAATTCCCATTATATGGAGGTGGAACGGGTGGAGGCACCAACTGTTGACTTCCCCCCACAAAGTGGTAGCTACTTTATCGACCCCAGAGGATGATGGCTGAGTCACCCCCCCCCCCCCCCCACCAAACCAGGATTTGAACTCTCAACTCCTACAGTTGCGAGCCGCCACCTGCCACGATTCCGCGACCAGTTTCATATCGGTTCCATTACTCGACCAATCGTGTCGCGAGGAAATAAATTGTCGGACCAAAGAGGCGACGCCTCTGATCCTACGCGTGCCGCTGGACGGGAGGTGACTGCGGGGTTTTGTGGTGTCGTCGGCATCGTCGGCCGCGTGGAGGCGCGGGGGTTTCCCACCTTCGCGTAGACGGGATGCGGGGTCGGGGGTCGCCTTGTTCAAGAGGGTCCCGAGTAGTGCACCCAAACAAAGTAGACTTACAATTTCGTTGCGATATCACGACCCCGTGGCGCGTGTCGTACGGTCCAACCTCGTCGTATCGCACATTTTGCCGAATGTCAATTATCGTCATCGTCGTCGTCGTGATCATCGTTGGCCGTGGTCAATCCATATTTCGGGTTTTTTCGGTAAAAAGTCACGTAGGTAAATTTTTTAAAAATAAAACAGGTCTGTCGGAAAGACAGCGTCTGTCCTTCCGACAGACATGTTCTTCACCTGAGGAGGGCTGCTTGCGTTGTGGCCGAAACGTCGTGAGAATTATTTTATTATGTTTTATTTTTATTATTTTATTATTTCCACTCTACGTGACTTTAACGAAAGAACCAGGAAGATGAATCCCTGCAGTCACGAAGCTTTAAATCGATATGGGCTACGTAGCTCTGTAGGCCTTACCTGGTGAAATACAAAAAAGTCATTCGTACTCAAAGCTTTCGTGACTGCAGGAATTAATATTCTTTGGGTCTAGATTTGAAGCTTTCGTGACTGCAAAGATTCATATTCTTAGGTTTTTTTCGGTTAAGTCACGTAAGTAAAACATAAAATAAAAATAAAAATCACGACGTTTCGGAGGCAACACAAGTCTCCGTCATCAGGTGGGACCGTCACAGCCGAATTAGCTGCATCAAGGAAGCGGTAATCAAAGATTGAAGGGAGTNGAGAGGGGGGGGGGCTCAACACAATACGTTTCCATTCATTGGCTACCACAGTCTGATAAGCTCCCCCCCTCTCCACCTCCCTTCAACTTGCTTATAAGGGATTACATCTTGAATCATTGCTTCACTTGATGCAGCTAATTCGGCTGTGACGGTCCCACCTGATGACGGAGACTTGTGTTGCCTCCGAAACGTCGTGATTTTTATTTTTATTAATTTTGATGTTTTACTTACGTGACTTAACCGAAAAAACCTAAGAATATTCTTTGGGTCCTCAGTACAAATCTTGATTTGAAGTTTTCGTGACTGCAGAAATCCATCCTCTTTGGTTCTTTCGGTAAAGTCACGTGGGCAGAAAAAGAAATAATAAGTCGCGGCGTTTCGATCGCAACGCAAGCAATCGTCATCAGGTGGAAGGATACAGCAGTAGAACTGCTGTATCAGTCACGTAGATACCTACTTTACCGAAAGACACAAAGAATAAAAAAGCTGTAGTTTAGTTTAGACTCTGTGGCAGGCCCCTGCTGGTTCACCTGCCCAGCCGGTGCCGTGGCCGGTGTTAGCCAGAGCTGCCGGGCTCCCAGGGCCCCGGTGTCGATTCGACNGGGGGGGAGGGGGCTGCTTGACACGTGGTCACCATTCTCCCTCGTCTCATCTCGTTCTCGCGGAGCTCCTCTGGATCGAGGGCCGCCTTGACGCAGTGAGTGTCCGCGGCAAGTTCTTGAGATGGCCAGGGTCGAGCAGGGGACACGAGGGGAACCGGGGCGAGCCAACCATCGAGGGGTTATGATCGGCAGGGTTCGGCAGGCACGTCAGAGGTCGCAACCGGGTACCCGATACCCGTACCCTACCCGATGCCCGGCTACCCGTACCCGGCCGGGTACCCGTTTGCGACCCTGGTGCGGCCGGGTACGGGTAGACCGTGAGTCACTGGTGAGTAACTGTTTGTCACTCATTTCCCAACGTCTTGTCTCACAATTTAAGTTCCTAGAATCAACCCAGCCACGCCTGCAACATGGCTTCATCCCAGAGGTCGCAATCAGGTACCCGATACCCGTACCCAGCCGGGTACGGGTAGGGACGGGTACGGGTACCCGTTTGCGACCCTGGTGCGGCCGGGTACGGGTAAGGAATCAAAACCTGGTTGCGACTCTGCGTTAGCCCTGTCCCGGAGTCCAACTCGCGCCGCCGCCGCCAAGTTCATTGCCCCGCTCCGCTCCGCGTTGCCGCCGCGGGAGTGGAGCAGCGGAACGCATTTTTAAACAGGGCCCCTGGTTTTTTGTTTTGTTTAAAAAAAATTGCAACGAGAGGAGCGTTGCGGAGGTGGGGTGTGGTGGTGGTGGGAGGGTGGGGGGCTGGATGCGTGGGTAGGGCCCCCCCCTTCCCCTCCCCGCTCCGTCTCGGCAGCCGCAGGTGCGACCTGTTATTTGTGCGGATCGTTTTGCCGGATCCAGTTGCCGCTCGGCGGCCGAGGTTTTTTTTGGCAGCCCCGGTACGGCGGCGGCGGCGTAGCGAGCGACTCTACCGGCTCTCTCCGTGGGTACCCGAGATGCCGGTACAGTAGTGCCGCCCCCCCCGTCTCCCTCATCCTCCGCACCCCCACCCCCCCGTTGCGTGGGGAAATAAAAATAAATTCAAATCAAAACCGGTGTAACGCTAGCGGCGTGGGGGTGATGGCGGTGCTTTTCAAAATAAAAACAACGATTTTGTTATTGAAGTCGAGGTTAGAACGCCTGGCTGGCAGCGCCGACGACGCCGGGTTCCGCTCCGCGTTTCCAGCCGCCCCTTTCTGACCGCGAGTTGTTTTAAAGTTTTGCAGCGGCGCCCGTCAAAGCCGGCGAAGGCCGCAGCAGATCTTCGTGGTTCTTTCGGTGAAGTCACGTAGAAGGGAAATAATAAAATGATAAAAATAAAACATGATTCAATATTTTATTATGTTTTATTTGTATTATTTTGCAGCCGCCCCCTTTTTGACCGGTTTTGAAAATAATAAAATAAAAGGTAATAAAATATTTTATCATGTTTTATTTTTATTATTTATTATTCTTTACGAAAGAACCAAAAGATGAATCCCTGCATCACGAAAGCTTTAAATCGAAATTTGGCCGCAGCAGAGTTGAGATTATTTGGATTGTTTTGCCGCCCCGAATAATGTCCCCCGATGAGCCACTTTTGCTGAGCTATCGTTTGCGATAGTCGGGGCGCTTGTGAAAAATACGTTAAGAGCTCAGTGGGCTTCACCTAGTAAGATAAACAAAATTTACACCATTGGAACCTCATTTGCCAGTAAAAAATATGATAATTGTTTTTTACCCTTCTATCTGGCAACAAAACTGACACCTTTTTTTACAAGGAGTCATGTTTGCATAGACCACAATACCTGCAGTTATAATGCAAACAAAAAACATAACTCTGATAATGTATGCACTGTCCTTGAAGTTGATTGGTCCACACCCGAGAGCATACATTATCAGAGTTATGTTTTTGTTTGCATTATGACTGCAGGTATTGTGGTCTATGCAAACATGACTCCTTGTAAAAAAAGGTGTCAGTTTTGTTGCCAGATAGAAGGGTAAAAAACAATTATCATAAACAAAATTGGTTCGTTTAATTTGTATACGTTTTTTTAAGTGACTTGTTAATCATTCCACTACGTTGCACTCCTATCGGTGTTTTTGTACTGTTTGTTGATGTAACATTCAAACCCCGTGTCCCTACTGGACATCTGTAAAAAAATTGCTTTGTAGCTCATCGGATTCCTCCTCTGGTATCAATAAATAAAGATTCTGATTCTAAAGTTAAAGCAAAAAAAAATTCGCAATTGGCTCGGGGAGGGTTGGTGCCAGCGGCGGTGTACGCAGCCCGCGGTTCGAATCCCGGGGCAGCCCTGGTTAATACCGCCGCGTGTGTGAACAGCGGCAATCAAACAATCCTACGCGCCCGCCTGCTTGGCCCGCAAGCACAAGGTCTCCCGTGATGTCACCACGGTCCAAACTTTAAGATAAAAATAAGAAATAACACCGACATTTGCTCAATCGGATTTGTACGCGACGCGGTGAGGCTTTGCCTGGGTCAATCAGTATTACAATGATGATAATAATAATGACATTCATGATTAAACACGGGACAACCACCTTATGTTCGAATCAGGGTTCCCCAAACTGGGCGTGGAGTGGTGCTGGCCGTAGCGGTTTAAAGGTGACATTATAATCATTACGATGATGATGATGGTGAAGCTCATGCTATTGGCTATGACGATTAATGATAACGATGCAATTGACAACGCGAGCAATATTCCACGGATATAAACGAACGCGGCTCTGCTGCTGCTGCCGCTGCCACCGTTGATGACCATCCCACCGGGGGGCCGCTTATGTCCGCGGCTCAGCTCGGCGAAGTATGGCCAATTAACCCCCACTCCGCGCGCGCTCCTCCGTCCAGCAGCATCGCGGAGCCGAGACATGCAGGGAATGTAGCCGCGTATCCACCACCACCTACACCGCCACCATCACAAGTGGATAGCGTTTGGCGCGACGGTCCTTGGCTGGTTTAACACGTCGGCTTTCGCGACCAATATTATTCGTAATGAAGTTTTTGGGTTACATCGCGTTATTATGATGATGATGGTGAAGCTCATGCTGTTTGTTATGACGATTAGTGAACTATTTTGTGTTTTGTCAACGTGACACTTTTTGCTGATTGGCCGTGTCAGGTGGTGGAGGGTTACGACACATTTATAAATAACGCGATCTAAACCCAAAAAACTTTATTTTTGTCGCCGGTGTTAATGCATCTTTGTCGCCTCTAAGTGAGTGGGGTCACCCCTCCACCCCCCCCCCCTGCTCTACTCCCCCCCCCCCATGTCTTTTGTTGTCTGTATGAGAAGCCTCTTGACCAAGGCCCCGAGGTTCCTCCGAGTGGCCTCCCGGCCAGGCGCACGACCACGGCGTGCATTTAGACACTCGCCCTGTGCCAGAGGCGTGGTGCTCGTAATAATGTTGGTGGTGGTGGTTGTTGTGGGAGGTGGTGGTGGTTGTTGTGGGAGGTGGTGGTGGTGGTTGTTGTGGGAGGTGGTGGTGGTGTTGTGGGAGGTGGTGGTGGTGGTTGTTGTGGGAGGTGGTGGTGGTTGTTGTGGGAGGTGGTGGTGGTGGTTGTTGTGGGAGGTGGTGGTGGTTGTTGTGGGAGGTGGTGGTTGTGGTTGTTGTGGAGGTGGTGGTGGTGTTGTGGGAGGTGGTGGTGGTTGTTGTGGGAGGTGGTGGTGGTTGTGGGAGGTGGTGGTGGTGGAGTGGTGGTGGTGGTTGTTGTGGGATGTGGTGGTGGTGGTTGTTGTGGGAGGTGGTGATGGTGGTTGTTGTGGGAGGTGGTGATGGTGGTTGTTGTGGGAGTGGTGATGTGGTTGTTGTGGGAGGTGGTGGTGGTGGGAGGTGGTGATGGTGGTTGTTGTGGGATGTGGTGGTGGTGGTTGTTGTGGGAGGTGGTGGTGGTTGTTGTGGGAGGTGGTGGTGGTTGTTGTGGGAGGTGGTGGTGGTGGGAGGTGGTGGTGGTGGTTGTTGCGGGAGGTGGTGGTGGTTGTTGTGGGTGGTGGTGGTGTTGTTGCGGGAGGTGGTGGTGGTTGTCGTGGTAGGTGTTGGTGGTGATGTTGGTAGTGGAGATGGTGGTAATGATGGATGTGGTGCTCGTAATGCTGTTGGTGGTGGTTGTTGTGGGAGGTGGTGGTGGTTGTCGTGGTAGGTGTTGGTGGTGGTGGTGGTAGTGGAGATAGTGGTAATGATGGGCGTGGTATTTGTAATGTTGTTGGTGGTGGTTGTTGTGGGAGGTGGTGGCGGTTGTTGTGGTGATGGTGGTGGTGGTGGTTGTGGTAGGTGGTGGTGGTGATGTTGGTAGTGGAGGTGGTGATAGACATGGTGATGGTGGTGATGGTAATGTTGACAGTGGTGGTCATGTTGGTGGTGGAGCTGCTGCTGCTTGTGAAGGTGGTGCAATTGGTGATGTTGATGATGAGGTGGTTGAGGTGGTGGAGTTGCTGGTTGTGGTTCGCGGTGGTGCTTTGCGGTTGGCGTGAGAGGGGGGCTCGGTGGGTGGGGGGGGGGGGCTGTACAAATAAAGCGACAGGAGTGGAAGACTGAGGAGGATGAGGATGAGGAGAGGCACAAAGGGAAGCGCCAGAGAATGGCGAGGAGAGGTGCTGAGTAGCCGGCTTTCTTAACGAGGGGAGACGCTGGGAGACGCGGGAGCGTGGGGCGAAGCGAGCGAGAGAGGAGTGACTCTCCACTCGGAGCCGAATGTCTGGAATTCCTCCTGGTTGTTCAGCGAGCAGCAGCAGCAGCAGCAGCTCCTGCCAAGCCCAGCTCCACGCACGCACGCACGCCAGCGAGCTCCAAGTCCTTGGATTTCTTTTTGCTCTTGTCCTTTGCGTGGAACAATCGGCGAATTCCTTTCCTTTTGTTCCCCTTGTTAAATTTTTATTTCTTTCCCCCCCCCCCCCCCTTTATCCCTACAAAAGCACGCCGGGCAGTTCATTGTGAGACCTTCCCAACGGCGGGGCAGCGGGCGGCTGCGTTCGTCAATTGAGAGACTTATTGAGCTCCCGTTATTTCAACAACAAAAATCCTCACGCTCTTTCTTTGGCGCTCCCTCTCCCTCCACTGCCCCCATGGAGGGGGGGGGAGGGGGTGACGCTNGGGGGGGTGGGGGGGGCCCGTGCTATCGTTGTTTCTGGTTGGTTGTTTTTGGCCGGTTCTTGCGATCCCGATTTCTCGAGACGTCTTTAATTTCCCGTTAATCCGGCGCAGCCATAACACCGAAGGGGGTTGCGGTTTCTCCGTGCGTGGCTTTTCCCGCGTCCCTCTGTACTGCGGGCAGGGCCGCCCCTCGGCGAAGCTTGCAGCGACTCCCGCGGTGCCCCTCGCATCGAGACCCGTCGGCGTACACAGAGACCCGTAGACTCACACAGAGGCCCATAGACTCGCACGGAGACCCATAGACTCCCACAGAGACCCATAGACTCGCACAGAGGCATAGACTCGCACGGAGACCCATAGACTCGCACGGAGACCCATAGACTCGCACGGAGACCCATAGACTCCCACAGAGACCCATAGACTCACACACAGAGACATAGACTCACACAGAGAACCATAGACTCGCACAGAGACATAGACTCGCACGGAGGCCCATAGACTCGCACGGAGGCCCATAGACTCGCACGGAGACCCATAGACTCACGCAGAGACCCATAGACTCACGCAGAGACCCATAGACTCGCACGGAGATGGACAGACTAACACAGAGACCCATAGACTCGCACAGAGGCCCATAGACTCGCACAGAGACCCATAGACTCGCATGGAGACCCATAGAATCGCACAGAGACCCATAGACTCACACACAGAGACATAGACTCGCACAGAGGCCCATAGACTCGCACGGAGACCCATAGACTCGCACAGAGACCCATGGACTCGCATGGAGACCCATAGACTTGCACAGAGATGAACAGACTAACACAGAGGTGTTACGGGGGGGGGGGCATCCTTACAGCAATGCCCCACTCTGCTCGCTACTCCTGACTCGTCCATCTCGCTCAACAACCTCGACGTCAAGTCACAGCTGTTGCTTTGCACCAACATCAACCACGCAAAGAAGGAGAAGTCGGAGTAGCAGAGGTCGCAAACGGGTTTTGATTCCTAACCCGTACCCGTACCCGGCCGCACCAGGGTCGCAAACGGGTACCCGTACCCGTACCCGGCCGTACCCTACCCGTACCCAGCCGGGTACGGGTAGGGTACGGGTTTCGGGATATCCGATTGCGACCTCTGGGATGAAGCCATGTTGCAGGCGCGGGTGGGTTGATTCTAGGAACTTGAATTGTGAGGGTATCGGGTACCCGATACCCGTACCCTACCCAGGTATCGGGTAGGGTACGGGTATCGGGTACCCGGTTGCGACCTCTGCGGAGTAGATGGTTCACTTGTGCTTCAGCCCTTGCGTCAGTTCAACACGTGGTTGGCTTTCGCGATCAATATTATCCACGAGAGAGAGGTTTTTGGGTTTGATGGAGTGAATGTGAGTGAATGTGTGTCGTTAAAGCCGCCGCCACCGCCCGACACAACCATACTCGTCGGTTCTTTCGGTAAAGTCACGTAGGTAGAAAAATCAGTAATATTTAAAAATACTGCTTTTTAAAACACGATTTACACAATGTACCATACGACTAATGGCAGAACTCCAGGAAGTGGCCACGAGGCTTGCCACAACGTTAGCGGCCGTGGTGATTTACAGCCAACGTGAGTTGAGCGTGGACAATTATAGCCAAGGCGAAACACAACTTTTATGATAGAATATAGTGTTGTCATCAGTGAGACATACGTATACCAAGTTTGCAGTCGATACCACATGGGGAAGTGGGTTAAAATTGAGTTACAAGATTTGAGGATACGACAACAACAGACAGAGTGAGTTACTAGAAAGCGTGTAAAGGCCTCCGTAGGCGCTTGCTTGCCCCAACACATCTCTTGAAGGCAACACTCTCGTTGTGTCTGTGCGGGTCGTGCAGACCAGACGCCCACGCCCACGCGCTTCCTGAAGAACTGCGAGGAGGTGGGGCTCTTCAACGACCTCAACAGCCCCTACGAGCTGGACTTCAAGAAGGAGCAGGATGAGGAGGAGAAGAAGGTGAGGAGGGCGGGGGATGGCGGGTGAACTTTGCGCGCGCGCCTGTTAATGTGGAGCGAAGGTGCTGCTCGGGTGAGGTGGCGGTGGCGGTGGTCAGTGACTGACTGGGACTAACACACCGGGCCTCGCATTGGGGCTCTGCAGTAGCTGCTCGATGTTTCAGTAGCGTACTCCTCTCTCCTACTTGCCGTCCTCGTCCTTAAAACCTCAACCATCCTCCCCCATTCCTAACCTCGCCCCATCTCCCTTTCCCTATCATCACCCTCGCTAACATACTCCCCTTAAATTTCGATTTAAAGCTTTCGTGACTGCAGGGATTCATCTTCGTGGTTCTTTCGGTAAAGTCACGTAGAAGGGAAATAATAAAAATTAAACATAATAAAATACAATTCTCACGACGTTTCGGCCACAACGCAGGCAGCCGTCCTCAGGTGAAGAACAGGGCTGTTGGAAAGACATTCAGACGCTGTCTTTCCGACAGACCTGTTCTTTACCTGAGGACGGCTGCTTGCGTTGTGGCCGAAACGTCATGAGAATTATTTTATTATGTTTTATTTTTATCATTTTATTATTTCCCTTTACGTGACTTTACGAAAGAACCAAGAAGATACTCCCCTTCCTAACATCGCCCCTCTCCCTATCATCACCCTTCCTTGCCATCCCTTCCCCTCCCGAACACTCAAACCGCCCCCCATTCCTTTTCCCATCCGCCAATAATTGTTAATGTACAATTTATAATGTAAAGCGCTCTCGCATAAAATCCCAGCTAGGATGTTATTGTTGCGGCGTTGCGATGCGGTGGTAACGTGACGGCGTGGTTCGCGTGGTTTTTTGCGTTTCGATCTCGTTGGCCCTTTTGGCTGGGTCAAACAAAAACAAATAAATGGCTTTAGCCGGTGACATATTTGTATGTATTTGGGGACTGCCGAGTATGCCAACCGAGAGCGTAAATAAGCGATCAACCGTACACATGAAAAGGTGATAAAATATTTTAACAATATTTTTAAAATTTTGATTTTACGGTGATCACATTTGCAATTTCCCCGCAAGGACCGGCTCCACCGGGCGTTTGCGGCCCTGGCGGTGGCGGTGGCGGTGGTGGTGTTGGTGATGGTGGTGGTGGTGATGGTGGTGGTGGTGATGGTGGTGGTGTGGGGTGCGGTGGCGTAGCGGGTTGGCGCGCTGCGCGATGACCCGATTCGATTCCGCTCGCAGCCAACACCGGTGATGATTATGAGCCGGTCAAGGTCTTCCCCTAGGTGACTCGGCCTCAAATGAGTACCTGCTGTGATGTGTAATCATCAACACTGGGGAGACAAAGGCAGCCGGGCGTGGTGCTGGCCACCATTCATAGGTGCTCGCTAACAGCATTTTCCCCAACAGTCTGTTAAGGATATACGGGGGATCTTTGTCTTTAATGGCGATGATGGTGGTGTTGGTTTTTGGGTGGTGGTGTGACGGTGTTGGTGGTGTGGCGATTGGTGAGTGGTAGTCGTAGTGAGTGGCGGTGGTCATGTTGGCTGTGGTGGTTTTGGTGACCACATTGGTGAAGTGATAACAATGGTGGTGCTGCTGATGATGATGATGGTGGTCTTGATGGTAGTGGTTATGATGCTGATGATAGATGTTGACAATGTTAGCGGTGATGATGGCTATGCTGACGATGTCTATGCTGACGACGTTGGCGACGACGTTGACGACGCCTATGCTGACGACGTTAACGACGTTGACCACGATGACGACGGTGTTGACGACGACGTTGATGATGGCGTTGATGACGGCGTTGACGTTGACGACGATGACGACACCTATGCTGATGACGATGGCTATGACGACGATGTTGACGACGGCGTTGACGACGATGACTATGTTGACGGCGTTGACGATGACGACACCTATGCTGATGACGATGCTATGCTGACAACGTTGATGACGATGACCTTGACGACGGCCTTGACGACGGCCTTGACGACGGCGTTGTCATGGCCCCAGCATGCGCTGGACCTTCGGACCGCGCTGCCCGGCGAGGGCCGTCCCGGGGCGACGAGGAGACGCGCAGGAGCCGTCCCCGCGGGAGCCCTCGCACTCCGCCGAGATCGAGCGGGTGAGGCCCTGGAGAACCCCACCCCTACACACCCTTCATCCAGCAGTGGATGAACCCCTTCCACTCCTCCGAGTACGAGCGGGTGAGACCACGGAGAGACCCTCCCTCGCACACCACCCCTGCACACCCTTCATCCAGCAGTGGATGAGCCCAGGCCGCTACATGGGACTCGATCTGGTGAGAGCACGGAGAAACACCCCCCCTCTCCCTGCCCCCCCCCCCTCCTCCTCCACACCTTGCACTGCACCCTCATCCAGCAGTGGATTGACTGTCGGGCTTGTACGTGGAGAATGGGATGTTCGTGTGTGTGTGTCAGTGTGTGTGTGTGGGTGTGTGTGTGGGTGGNTGGGTGTNGGTGTGTGGTGGTGGTGGGTGTGTGTGGGTGTGTGTGGGTGGGTGTGTGTGGGTGTGTGCGTGCGGTAGTGTAGTGGTTAGCGCGCTGCGCTACGAACCTGGCGACCCGAGTTCGATTCCCCTCACGGCAAACACCGGTGACGATTATCTGAACCGGTCCTGGGCCTCCCTAGGTCGACTCAGCCTCAAATGAGTACCTGGTGCTGTGTAAACATCGCTGCTAGGGAGACAAAGGCGGCCGGGCGTGGTGCTCGCTAACAGCACTTGCCCTACAGTCTGTTGAGGCTATACGGGGGATATTTGTCTTTGTGTGTGCATGTGCATGCGTGTGGGGAGCGGTAGCGTCGCGGTTAGCGCTACGAACCCAGTGACCCGAGTTGGATTCCCGCTCGCGGCCAACACGAGTAACGATCATCTGAACCGGTCCTGGGCCTCCCTTAGGTCGACTCAGCCTCAAATGAGTACCTATTGCTGTGTATAAACATCGCCACTGGGGAGACAAAGGCGGTCGGGGGTGTGGTGTTGGCCACCGGCCTTTAGAGGTGCTACTCGCTAACAGCACCTGCCCCGACAGTCTGTGAAGGCTATACGGGGGATCTTTGTATCTTTGGCCTGACTTGCAATCTCACCATCTAGTGGCGGGGGGTGGGCTTAACGGAGCACGTAAATAATGTTTCAGTTTTATACAAACGCAGAGTCGTGACATCCCGTTGAGTAAATTTCGCATCGGGAGGATGTGCGGCCGATGCCAGGTACATTCATCGGAGGGTTTTATTTTTTTATATTTTTTCGCGATGGGATGAAATCTAGGAAACCGGCGGTGATCCGCGCCGAACAGGGGGAGAGAGATAATATACAAACCCCACGCGCATCAAGGTTCCCGAGTCGGGAATCGAACCCCCGTGCCCTTCGAGCCGCGAGGCACGAGCGTTGCCGCCACGCCACCACCCTGCCGCCAGGATTAGTGAGCGCAAATTGTAGGCGGTCGTACGGACTGTCGAGGAATAGAAGTGGGCTTCATCTTCTTGGTTCTTTCGGTAAAGTCACCACGTAGAAGGGAAATAATAAAAATAAAACATAATAAAATAATTCTCACGACGTTTCGGCCACAACGCAAGCAGCCGTCCTCAGGTGAAGAACATGTCTGTCGGGGAGACACCGTCTGAATGAAACACCACCAGGCTTGGAGGCGTATACTTAAGCTGGGTTGGAGGGGAAGAGCGCCTTGACAAAAGAATTTGCATATCAAGAGGAATTTAGCATATTTATGGGGAATGCAGATATGGGATTAGTCACTACTTGTGGAAGTGGGCTTGTTGTGCGTGCGTGGCGCACGCAAACAGCGCTTGTCCCCCAAAGTCTGTGAAGGCTTTCAGGGGGGACCTTTTGCATCGTGTGTTTGTGTGTGCGGGTACGTGGAGGGGGGGGGGGTAGCCTAGTGGTTCGCGTACTGCGCTACAAACACACCGACCTGAGTTTGACTCTGGGTCGATGAAAGTGTCGAATACCGGTCCTGGGCCTCCCTTAGGTTAGGGTCGACGTAGCCTCAAATGGTTGTGTACACATCGGCACGGGAGAGCCAAAAGCAGCCGGTTGTGGTTATGGCCACACCACCTCCTGGTGCTTCGTGGCGGACTTGTTCGGTGCTCGCCAACAGCACTTGCACCAACAGCCTGAGGCTATGTTGGGGGGATGTTTGTTTTCGTGTGCGTGGAGGGAGTGGTGGGAGGGTAGCGGTTAGCGCGCTGAGCTACGAACCCAGCGACCCGAGTTCAATTCGCGCTCGCGTTCGACCCAGCCTCAAACGAGTACCTGGTGCGGTGTGTAAACATCGCCACTGAGGAGACAAAGGCGGCCGTGCCGGCCTTCATAGGCGCTGCTCGACAACAGCACGTGTACGTATGTGGAACTTCTTTCGCACCGCACGTAGCCAACCGTGCTAATCGGAGGTGCGTGGAAGGAGACCAATCTAAACACGAAAATCACTTGCCCCGAAAGCCTGTTAAAGGCCGCACGGGCTATTACTGCGTTGTTATTAATCATGAAAATACTACGCGCCGCCTGCTTAGAAATTGCTCGTTAACACCTCAATGGCCTGAATGTGTATGTAGGTAGAGGACTGCAGAGCTTGGGCGGTGGGTGCGGGGAGGTTGATTTGTTCGCGTGCGTAGGACTCGTCGTCTGCTGCCACCCCGCTGGCGCGCCCGGCCACCCTCCCGCTGGGTCGCCCCGGTGCCCGCCCCTACTTCCTGACGGGCCACAGCCCCGGCATGCTGGTGCAGCAGGCGCTGCCCTCACCCACCTCGCCCTCCGTCATCACGCAGGCGCCCTCCTCACACCGCCACTTGGCGTGCGTCGCTCACACGCACGCGCGCAGTCGCCTACCTACATGCACTGTCACCTACGTACGCACGCAGTCGCCTACCTACACACGCAGTCGCCTACCTACACACGCAGTCGCCTATGTACACACGCAGTCGCCTACTACACACACTATCACCTGCCTACACACACTATCACCTACCTACACACACTATCACCTACCTACACACGCAGTCGCCTACCTACACGCACTGTCACCTACGTACACACGCAGTCGCCTACCTACACACGCAGTCGCCTATGTACACACGCAGTCGCCTATGTACACACGCAGTCGCCTACCTACACACGCAGTCGCCTACCTACACACGCAGTCGCCTACGTACACACGCAGTCGCCTACTACACACACTATCACCTACCTATACACACTATCACCTACTACACACATATCACCTACCTACACACACTATCACCTACCTACACACACTATCACCTACCTACACACACATCACCTACTACACACACTATCACCTACCTACACACACTATCACCTACCTACACACACTATCACCTACCTACACACACTATCACCTACCTACACACACTTAAGCCTGTTGCCTGCGTTGTGTTGTGCCTGCGTTGTGTCGCTCGCAGGGCCCTGCCCGGACCGCTGCCCCTCTTCCTGCACCTGCCCAACGGACAGACGATGCCCCTTGGTGCCGTGACCAGCCCCACCATGCCCATCCCCACTGCCCTCTCCATGCCCCTTAGCACGGTGAGTTGGGGGGGGGGGGGGGGCAGCAACGATGTCATTTAGGACATTTAAAGACAAATGTGAGGCCTTTTGGTGGTATATGGCAAACTTGTGGCGCAAGGCGGCGACGGTACGTGCGCATGTTGAACTTCTTTCGCGCCGTACGCGGCCGACCGGAGGTGCATGGGGAAGAACAAGAAACCAACGCGCAAAAAGCAAAGAAACGAGTTTGTCAACCGATGATGATTCTAAATGTGCAAATAGCTCCAGTGGCTTCCTCATATCGCGAGGAAGAGCGTTCCAGACGGCCGCAGAAGGCGCATCTGAAAGTGCTGAGCGATGCGGTGGCCACCGCCCTTGTCGGTTGCCCGTCGGTTGCCCGGAGACACCTGAACGCTGCTCACGGCCGACGCGTATTTCCCTTCTACGTGACTTTACCGAAAGAACCAAGAAGATGAATCCCTGCAGTCACGAAAGCTTTAAATCGACGCGTAGCGTTCTGTCGGCGTTCCGCACGCTCGGTCAGCGGCGCGTCACCCTTCTTAGGGGTCTAGCGGGGGGTGACTTTTGTCACAAACGTCACCCGCTAACGGTCCGGCCTTGGCGAAGAGGGCAGCTCCTCATCCATCTTCAATCGGACGAAGCCCTTCCGTGCCACGCTCACCNCCCCACGCTCACCCCCCCACGCTCACCCCCCCCACGCTCACACCCCCACCCCCCACGCTCACCGNCCCCACGCTCACCCCCCCACGCTCACCNCCCCCACGCTCACCGCCCCCCACGCTCACCNCCCCCACGCTCACCCCCCCACGCTCACNCCCCCCCACGCTCACCCCCCACGCTCACCGCCCCCCACGCTCACCCCCCACGCTCACCCCCCACGCTCACCCCCCCCCCCCCCCCCCCCCCACCTCACCNCCCCACGCTCACCCCCACGCTCACCCCCCACGCTCACCAGCCCCCCACGCTCACCCCCCCACCCCCCCCCCCCACGCTCACCGNCCCCACCTCACNCCCCCACGCTCACCAGNCCCCACGCTCACCNNCCCCACTCACCNCCCCACGCTCACCNCCCCCCACGCTCANCCCCCCGCTCACCGCCCCCCACGCTCACCACCCCCACCCCCCACGCTCACCCCCCCCACGCTCACCCCCCCACGCTCACNCCCCCACGCTCACCCCCCCCGCTCACNCCCCCACGCTCACCCCCCCCACGCTCACCACCCTACCCCCCACGCTCACCCCCCCACGCTCACCCCCCACGCTCANCCCCCCACGCTCACCACCCCCACCCCCCACGCTCACCCCCCCCACGCTCACCAGCCCCACGCTCACCNCCCCCACGCTCACCGCGGTGACGCTCACGGATCGTCGCCGTGCTTGGCGTTGCGACGGTCCGTGCCTATCCCAGAGGGAGGTCTGGCGAGGTGGGGGGGCGACACCTGAAGGAAGACTCGAAACGGCCTCCCTGTTGATGGCCCAGCGGACCCACTGCTGCTGACACGAGAGGCGCTTGAGCAGACGTGGCCTGCGGGCTTGCAATCTCGCCACCTGGTGGATGGCTTTAGCAGTGCAAGAGGTTTTTTTTTAAATCCAGTTTTCACGGAGCACGTGGCCAAAATCGCCAGCAACGTACAGCACGATGGAATTTGAATTGAGCGAGGTTACTACTATGAGAGCTTGATAATTGGTTATATTTTATTCGATATAACATTCCAATTTACTTTGTTTTACCAGGTAAGGCCCACTGAGCTACGTAGCTCTTTTTCAGGAACGGCCTGGCATCACAAATGACAGGTCAACGAGGTGGACATTTTTAGCAGCCAAATATTCAATGCACGCGAATTTAAATGCGGATGGGAAACCCGGAGGACCCGGAGAAAAATCCACACGACCATGGGGAAGAGAGACACCGCAAACTCCAAATATACAGCAGCAGCAGCAGCAGGCGTCAGGGCAGAGGTCGCAACCGGGTACCCGATACCCGGCTACCCGTACCCGGCCGGGTACAGGTACGGTACCCGTTTGCGACCCTGGTGCGGTCGGGTACGGGTAGGTCGTGAGTCACTGGTGAGTAACCGTTTGTCACTCATTTCGGGAGGGTACGGGTAGGGAACGGGTACCCGTACCAGACCGGGTACGGGTACCCGTTTGCGACCCTGGTGCGGCTGGGTACGGGTAAGGAATCAAAACCCGTTTGCGACCTCTGCATCAGGGTCAGGATGGAGCCACGACCTCCTGCGTACCCGGCGAGGGAGTTGACATATCTCCACCGCGGCGCCCCAGGAAAGCCGCTTGCTTTACCCAGGAAATTCGCAACGAGTCTCAAAACAGTTTTGCAGGAGGGTCCTGTCGCCTGTAGCCCCCTCGTCGTGGCTGCGGATCTCCCCAATGGCATCGAACCACCGAACACGGCAGCCAATCACGCGCAAGGATAGAAGAGAGGGGGGGGGGGCGCTGCCGGTAGTTTTGAACGATATTGCCGAGCGACGGCGTCAATCCAAATTGTCGCGGTGTCATATTTTTTTTTTCTTAGAATCGGGACAAAAAAAATCTGGGACACACGCGCGACACCTGTGGGACACGCATGACGGGCCAGCTCTCGGCACCGCATCGCGCATACTCTTTTAACGATTCCCGCTCACGGCTGGGAAAAACTCGCCTTCCGTGGGTCGGGGATAGGTAGCTTATGTCGCTTGCGCGCGCAGGGTGCGGGCGATTCGACTGGTCGCNGCGGATGCGCGACGTAGCACCGTCGCCGCCGCTCCTGGCGCACGTCGAAATCGCCCCGGGCGCTGGCCGAGGTCACTCGAAGCGATCTCGGAGGGAACTCTGCGATGGTCGCCTTCGTGCGCTGCACTGGCCGGATAAGCCGACATGCTGTAATGTAGCTTTTGATAATACAACTTGATATAAATTTTCTTGGTTCTTTCGGTAAAGTCACGTAGAAGGGAAATAATAAAATAATAAAAATAAAACATAATTATAATAAAAATAAACATTATAAACATAATTATTTTATTATGTTTTTATTTTATTATTTCCCTTTTACGCGACTTTACCGAAAGAACAAGAAGATGAATCCCTGCAGTCACGAAAGCTTTACATCTAAATTTAATATAAATAATTTTACTTATTTACTAATACTTTTAAGATTTTTTTTAACGGTTTGTCTGTTACTAAAGAGCTACTATTAGGTAACTATTCAGTCCAATTAAATCTGGTGAAATCGACGACGTTTTCCAAATTGAATTTTTTTCAGGTCCCACAGCGTTAAGTGTCGTCTCCAACTCTGTGCCCTCTCGTGCCTCTATGAAGGCCTTGAAGTGGTGGGTCCATTGCCTGAACCGCTATGACGGCATTTCCTCGGAGCAGTAGATGCGTTGCTGAAAGGTGCCTCGCTAAGCGGAAAACGCGTTAAGGGAGGAAAATTCCCGGTGCTGAATCGCGTTGCACGCCGTAAACTCAGCCTGAAGCCATCCCATGCGGGACAGAGAACCGAGATGAGGGCACGCCGCCACCACGTACCGTATCACTCCGTGCGTTTCTACCCAGAATCGCCTTACCGCAACAGCCGTACAGCTCATCAAAGTACAGTAAAACCTTGGATTGCGAGCATAATTCGTTCTGGAAACGTGTTTGTAACCCAAAGCACTCGTATATCAGTTGTGATCACGTGACGCTCGGCAGACAAAGCGTACACGTACTACTCGTATTGCAAGACCTCGCTCGTTTATCAAATTAATGTTTATGTAAACATTTTGCTCGTCTTGCAAAACACTCGCAGGCCAAGTTACTCGCAATCCAAGGTTTTACTGTAGTTTGTCTTAGACAGCTACAGAGACCGTGTTACAACGGTGCACGGTTTCCGAGTTATAACGGGGGGATGCGCTCCGATTTGTGCCAAAAATGTTCCCAAACAGAAGGAACCGAGTCATCGCGAGAGCGCGTTTGTTCATCAAGCGAGGACTTGACCTGTACTTGATTTTTATTTGAAGGCCACGTAACGGGCGTCATGGCGTTGGCGTTTTCCGCAATTCACGGTTTCCTGTCCTCGGCAGATCCCCAGTCCGTGGGGATGATCCCCAGTCCCGTCGGGATGATCCCCAGTCCCGTGGGATGATCCCGCACATTCCCGGAATTCCGGGACCGCACATGTTCAGCCACGGGCTGCCGCCACCTCCTCCGACACAACTGCCCTCGCCCTCCGAGTCCCGCATGGTACGTGCGCGTGCGTTGAGTGTCAACTCAAAACGCTCACCAACTACGCACCAACTGCTCATCAAATTGAGCCATTCACCTGCTCACCGGCTCGCCCCCCCCATCTCCAACACGCCCAGCCACTCGCCCATTGACCCAACCACCTGCTCGCTTGGTCACCTCTTTGCCCACTCGCTCACCCACCCACTCACCCACTCGCCCACCTGCGAACCCGCCTGGTCTTCTGCTCATCGGTTAACTAACCCACCCTACCTAACTGTTCACTCGCTCACCTCATCCATCCACCCCACCCTCTCACTAACCCACCTCCCTCCTGCTCACCTGCCACTCAACAATTGGCCCACAAACTCAACTCCTCACCCGCCAACCATTTTGCCCACTCACAAACCAACCCACACAACCACCCACTCGCCCACTCATCCACCCACTTACACCTCAACTCACTCACCCACTGCCCACCTACCCACCCGTCTTCTCACTCGCTTACCCATCACTCACACGCTCACTTGCCCACCATTTGCCCACTCACAAACCCACCAGCCCACCAACCCACCCACCCAGTCACCCACCCACTCTCACCACCAACCCACCCACTCTCACCCACCAACCACCAACCACCCACCCAGTCACCGACCCACTCTCACCACCAACCCACCCACTCTTACCCACCAACCCACCCACCCAGTCACCCACCCACCCACTCACTCACCCACCAACCCACCCACTCACTCACCAACCACCCACTCACTCACCCACCAACCCACCCACCCAGTCACCCACCCACTCACCACCACCAACCCACCCACCAGTCACCAACCACCCACTCACTCACCCACCAACCCACCCACTCACTCACCAACCACCACCACCACCAACCCACCCACCCAGTCACCACCCACCCACTCACTCACCCACCAACCACCCACTCACTCACCAACCACCCACTCACCCACCCACCAACCCACCCACCCAGTCACCCACCCACCAAACCCCCCAACCACCACGCCCGATCCATCACGGCAGTCGACGGTCGCCAACTCTCACCGCCGCATTCTTGCTCAACTCGCCCACTCACCAACACACCCGCCGCTCACCTGCCCGCTCGCCCGCCCGCTCCCCCGTCCACCCCCGTCCACCCTCGCTCTCCCGCAGCGACTGAAGCAGATCCTGGCGCAGCAGGCGAGCTCGCTGCACGAGCTGCACGAGCTGCACGGACTGGGCCTGGCGGGGGGGCGGCTGCGGAGGTGGCGCCCGCCGGTATCGCGCGACAGTCTCCCCTCCCCCACGAGCGCCAGCTCAAGGAGGAGGGCTTGTCACGACGCGTACGTCACACACACGCACACGCACGCACACACGCACACACACACACGCACACACACGCACGAACGCGCACACACGCACACACGCACGCGCACGTGTACCGCGTATCGTACACGCACGCTCCGCACAAATACGAACATTCCCCGCGTAGACTTGGCAGACCGTAGGGGCACGTGCCGTTATAGCGAGTAGCCCTATGAAGGCCTGCACGGCACACGACAGCCTTTGTCTCCCCAGTGCAATGTTTACATACCGGGCTGAGTCAACCTAGAGGTGACCCAGGACCGGTCCAGACAATCATCACTGATGCCGACCGTGATCGGGAATCGAACTCGGGTCACCGGACCGTAGCGCAGCGTAGCGCTACCCACTGCACTACCGCCCCCTACCGCAAATCGTATTCACATGCACACACACGCACGTCCGCGTGCATGCACACACACGCGCCACACATTGTGCATGGCTACACGCGTGGGGTACGTCCACGTACGCCATGCACACGCGCACCACCGCATGCGTACGAGCAAGCGCACACGGGCACACGCATGCGTACGCACGTAGAATCGGCAGTCGGGATCCAGTTTTAGGTGCGTTGATGGCTTGATCGCAGGGCGGACGAGCAGGGTGACTCTGTCTCCTCTTCCCTCAGGCCGAGTCGAGGCCCTGGGAGTCGCCTTACCACGAGATGAACGTCAAAATGGTGAGCGCTTGCCGCACTTGGATGCAGCTGAGAGTCTTGACAACTGCAGGGATGTGTGTGTGTGTGCCTAGGTGTGTGTGTGTCTAGGTGTGTATGTGTGCGCACATTGCATTAACAGACTTTTGGGAGCGGTGGTGTGGTGGTTAGCGCGCTGTGCTATGAACCCGGCGACACGAGTTCGATTNCCGCTCACGGCCAACACCAGTGACGATTATCTGAACCGGTCCGGGCCTCCCTAGGTCGACTTGAGTACCTAGTGCGATGTGTAAACATCGCCGCTGGGAGACAAAGGCGGCCGGGCGTGGTGCTGGCCACCCCTCGTGTGCCGTGCCGGCCTTCATAGGTGCTCGCTNACAGCACTTGCCCCTACAGTATGTTAAGGCTACACGGGGATCTTTGTCTTTTGTGTGTGCACCTCCGTGTTTATGTGCCTAGGTGTGTGCGTCGTGGTGACGTCACCGCCACTTAGTGGCGAATGGCGGTTGTTGTTGTTGTGTGTGTGAGGTACACGGTAGTGCAGCGGTTAGTACGCTGCGCTACGAAATTGGTGAAGCGAGCGAGTGAGCGAGTGATCCAACCTCTGAATCCGCTTCGGCACGCCAGTCTGTCCGGTAACCCTCGTGGACGCTTCTCCGGTGTTCCCACGTGCCAGCCGGCGCTCCAACCCTAGCTCCGCTCAGACTAAAAACAAAAAAAACCTTCGCTCACAACTCGGCAGGAGTCTCCGATCGACGACGGTGGTCACGGTCCCCCAGCTTCGGTGGCCTCACCAGCGCCAGCAGCGACGGCGGTGGCGTGGCGGCGGCGGTGGCGGTGGCGGCGGTGGCGTCCGTCGGCGCCGCTCGTCGGTGGAGGACCCGGAGGAGCGCCGGCGGCGGTTCCTGGAGCGCAACCGGCGGCCGCCACGCGGTGCCGCCTGAAGCGCAAGGCGTGGGTGCACTCGCTCGAGCGCAAGGCCGAGGACCTCGCCGACTCCAACGTGCAGCTGCAGGTACCGGCGCCGCTTTGCGGCCGGCCCGGTTACGCTCGTCGGCGGCGACGCGGTGCGGGGGGGGCTTGCGCAGCCGCCGCCGGCAGTGGCCCCCCCCCCGTTGGGCGGGGCACCCGATCGCGGCTCGGATTTTTCCCGGTGGTTTCGAAAAGAAAAAAATGAAACGCAAACCGACTCGATTGGGATCCACGCGGAGCAGTCGCCAGATACCGGAGTCGGTCTGCTTGTGGCACGCGGTGACGCCGGCCACTGGTGGGGGGGGGGGCGGGGGGGGTGCGCTTTACGAGGCGTCGAGAGATGCGGGTACGCAGGGTGACGCGGGGTCACGCAGGGCGACGCAGGATTATAGGGTTCACGTGCGGCTCTACAGGGTGACACCGCTGTGATGTTGCGACAGGCCCGTTCATGTTTCTTCCATCTATCCCCCCCCCTGTTCTACCCCCGCCCCCCTCCCCCCTTGTTCCACCCCGCCCCCGGTGTTGACGGCACGCAGGCGGAGGTGACGCTGCTGCGGAGCGAGGTGGCTCACCTGAAGCAGTTGCTGCTGGCGCACAAGGACTGTCCCATCACCGCCATGCAGATCAAGCAGGGCTACCTGCGTAGTAGCGCGGCACGCTCTCACAGCAGCGGTGGCGTATGCCGGGCCCGTGGCGGCGGTGGTGAGTGGCGGTGGTGAGTAGCGGTGGTGTGGTGGCGGTGGTTTAGTAGCGGTGGTGAGTAACGGTGGCGAGTAGCGGCGGCGAGTAGCGGCGGCGAGTAGCGGCGGCGTAGTAGCGGCGGCGTAGTAGCGGCGGCGTAGTAGCGCGGCGTAGTAGCGCGGCGAGTAGCGGCGGCGTAGTAGCGGTGGTGAGGAGCGGCGGTGAGTAGCGGTGGTGAGGAGCGGTGGTGTAGTAGCGGTGAGCGCTACGCTGCGCAACGGATCCGGCGGCCCGAATTTAAATTCCCGCTCGCGACCAACACCGGTGACGATTATCTGAACCGGTCCTGGGCCTCCCCTAGGTCGACTCGGCCCCAATGAGGAGTACCTGGTGCAGTGTGTAACCGTCGCCACTGGTGAGACAAAGGCGACTGGGCGTGGTGCTGACCACCCCACTCCGCTCGTGCGCCGTGCCGGCCTTCATTGGTGCTACTCGCTAACGGCACTTGCCCCCAAAAGTCTGTTAATGCTACGCTGGGCATCTTTGTCTTGTACGGTGTGTATGCGAGTTTCTGTGCGTGGTTGGTGCGCATGTCTCGCGAATGCTATCCCCGTGCGCGCGTGTTCACTTTGCCTTTCCTGCGCGTGTGTGCGTGCGTGTGTGCGTGTGTGCGCCACCACCACCACCACCACAGGTGGCAGCGCTCCCAGCGAGCCGGCAGCCAGCGCCCCCTTCACGGACGCTCCGCCCCGCCGCCACCGGCACCGCCGCACCACCGCGCCACCGCGCACCGCCAAGCCCCGACAGCGATTTCAACGACGGCGCAGCATCTCCCGTCGCAGCAGCAGCAACAGCCAGGCCGGCGGCGGCGGCGGCTGGAGCCAGCGGGGCAGCAGTGGGCAGGGGTCACCGCTGGTCACCCAACAACAGCAGCAGCAGCAGCATGTCATCGTTGGTCCTCCTAGGGCACAGCCCGTGAGCAGATGAGCGAGCGAGAGAGAGCAGTGTGCGGTTGTTATCGTGGGGTTTTTTAAAAAGTATATATATATACATACAGTACATTTATATACGTATATAAATAATAACGTGTAATTTTCTTCTTTTAAACGTGGTTATCATTTTATTTTTTCTATCGTCGGATGTTCTCCACCGCCTCCTGCGCCCTCCGGCCACGGTGAGAAGGCACCGGTCGAGGCGTCCACAGACGTGCCTGGTTTGTCCCACCGATCGTTTAGCCGACAACAAGATGCTGCCCAAAATGTGCCTGTTAAGTCGTGGCCTGTTACGGGACATCGCGTTGTGTAGGGAACGTGCAAGCTACCGAACAACAACAACAACAAATTACTTGCGCAAACACCAAGGGCAGATAAACAATCGACGGCGCTTTGCGTACAATTTCAACGGCAGCGGTCAACAAATCCCGGACGACCGCGTGCGAGCGGACCGCATTGCACGGCCTTGCGACGTGGCGGAGCCTGGCTATGGCTTTGGCAGCGAGAAGAGCGGCAGTGGTGAATCACACAGTGCTTGGCATTCTCCCTTGTGCCGTGTATATCCCATAGCTGTCAACCCCTCGTCACAGACCAATTCAGGCATTATCGGTCACCATGTGCATTTATAAATCTCAACGTTCATCCTACAAAGTCCCATCGCAAGGGAGAAACACAAAGAAATGTACAATTGTTCAAAATATATTTCCCTGCCCGTATTGAAACGGCTGTACGCCGTACGGCCACGAAAACTCAATTTCCCTACACAACCAGCGATGGGTTGACAGCTGTGATATGATACCGAGGTAGCAGCGTCGCCCGTTGTCACGCACGCCAAATGTTGACTGCATGTTCACGGCCACGTGGTTCCACGGACATTGACACCGGCAGCTCAAGGGACACCCGCTGCACCCTGACCTAGGTTGGCTCGGCCTAGGGTGAGCTACGTGGGCAGTCGCCACGCGTGTTTACGTGCGGTACGCGTTAGGCATGTTGCGTTAGGCGTGTGCGCTGGGCGTGCGCGTTACATACGCGTCGATCGCACGAAGTGCACTACTCGTGTACGCGACGTGCGCGCGTGACGTGCGCGCGTGACGTGTGCACGTTACCCGCGTGTACGTTAGACGTGCAGCGCATGTAAAGTAACAAACGCTTCGTTAGATTTTTTATGTCGGTACATCTCCCACCAAATGCTGTCTTCCTATGCGTAAAAGCGAGATTTTGAACGAGGGATGAATTTTTTGTCGTTGCAATTTCTGCTCGCTCGTGACGTCACGCACGCACTCACGCGTGCGTGTGTGTGTGTGCGTGTGTGTGTGTGCGTGCGTGGCGGCTGGGGGTGCGGTGGGTTGGCGGTGTGAGCCCCCCCCCCCACTCCCCTCGCACGAGAGCTCCCCCCCCCCGCCGCCACCACCAATGCCTTCAGAATCAGAATCGGAATCTTTGTAGAGGCGTGTGTGTACTCGGAGAACATAAAGATTGTGTTGGGTTAGCTCGCGTAATTATGAATGTCTCATTAAACCCGGCCACCACCCGACACAGCCAATTAGTAGGATTTGTCACGTCAACAACACGTGCCAATAATGTTCAAGCAAGGTTTGTCACCTGAACAAAACATGGCGATAATGTTTTGTTTGTGTGATTAAACCTCACTAATCGGCTGTGCCCGATGGTGGCGGGGTTCAACGACACATTTATATATTCACTCGATCTAACCCCAAACAAAAATCAACTTCTTCTGGATATTGGTCCTGAAAGCGCGACTTCTACTGCTACTACTACCATGTGTTAAAGCAACCCCCTGCGGTGGAGGTCTGCACCCATAATCCTCCCTTGTTGCACCTCCTCGGGTCTACCAAAGTACGGAGCGAAAGAAGTTCGGTGCGTGCGTACGTACGTGCGTGCGTACGCACGTGCGTGCGTACGTGCGTGTGTGCATTATCACCGCGGCTTTTTCTTTTTAAATACCGCCGTGCACGAACACTTTTCATTCGGCTCGCCCTTTCCCCAAACGCGCACCGACTTGTCCGGGAGGTTTCGCCGGGAACGGACAATGTCTTGTACAGTACCGACGCACCGGCCGACTTCTCTCCCGTCGCTGAACTCGAAGCGGGATTCCTCCTCTGCACGGCAAACCCTCCGGTGCCGTGGGGGCAGAGGTCGCAAATGGGTTTTGATTCCTTACCCGTACCCGGCCGCACCAGGGTCGCAAACGGGTACCCGTACCCTACCCCGTACCCGGCCGGGTACGGGTATCGGGTACCTGATTGCGACCTCTGGGATGAAGCCATGTTGCAGGCGCGGGTGGGTTGATTCTAGGAACTTGAATTGTGAGAAGAGACAAGACGTTGGGAAATGAGTGACAAACGGTTACTCACCAGTGACTCACGGCTTACCCGTACCCGGCCGCACCAGGGTCGCAAACGGGTACCTGTACCCGTACCCGGCCGGGTACGGGTAGCCGGTATCGGGTAGGGTACGGGTATCGGGTACCCGGTTGCGACCTCTGCGTGGGGGGTGGGCAGTGTAAGTCGCGGTCACTGCGCCGCTGGGCTACGGACCTGCACAAGGAGCAACTTCGCGGTACCTGTAGAAGGCAGTCCAGGAGAGAAGAGAGTAGGTTTCCGACAGGCGGTTCGTGCCACCCAGGGGTCAAACTCTTGCAGCTCCCTCTTGAGCCCGGTGGGGGTTCCCCCCCGGGGCATCGCGAGGCAGGCGATTCCCGTCGTTACATTTCACCCGTTACATTTCACCCGTCCATCCGTTGCCACCGAATGTTTGCCTGGGCGCGCGGCCCATGTAGCCCGTGCATAACACGTGGCGTGCACGCAGGTGTTCGGCGCACATTGTGGATGCCCATGCAAGCAACCGTCCAGGCTGAAACCCGCTTAGCTTCTTGCGGTTGCTTTGGCCGTTTCATGCCTGCAGGGGGTCACCTCCGCATGCATTGCGATTGTAAGAGTGACTGTTTTTTTATTCAGTATAAATACATTTAAACGTGTCCTTCGTTATTCACTGCCACGGGTTTGACTGTCTGCGTGCGTGTGTTTATTTGGCGGCCGAAATTGGGGGGGGGGGGGGGCGCAGACCCCTGACCAATGCAGAGATCCGCAGAGCCCGCGGGAGTCGGGGGGGGGGGTGTCGAGCTGATCAGCTTTTGAGAACCTCGTAGGCCCAGTTGACTCTCGATTTGAAGCTTTCGTGACTGCAGGGATTCATCTTCTTGGTGCTTTCGGTAAAGTCACGTAGAAGGGAAATAATAAAATAATAAAAATTAACATTATAAAATACAATTTTCACGACGTTTCGGCCACAACGCAAGCAGCCGTCGTCAGGTGAAGAACACGGCTGTCAGAAAGACAGCGTCTGAATAAAGTGGTTCAATTGGTTCATTCAGACGCTGTCTTTCCACAGACCTGTTCTTCACCTGTCTTTCCGACAGACCTGTTCTTCACCTGAGGACGGCTGCTTGCGTTGTGGCCGAAACGTCGTGAGAATTGTATTTTAATGTTTTATTATTTTATTATTTCCCTTCTACGTGACTTTACCGAAAGAACCAAGAAGATGAATCCCAGTTGACTCGTTCAGTGAGTCACGTACANGGGGGGGGGGGGGGTTGCTTGTCGCTAACTGCTCTGCGTGCCGCCTACCCGACGAGACGTCCCCGGACATGAACCCCGCGCCCGGCACACTACAATCCACGCCAATACCTCTCAAACTCTTCCGGCCGTGCCCCGTGAGGTCGCGTGCCAGCGACGTGGCAATCCGGAGAATATCCACGGGGGTGGGGGACCGCAAGCCCTGGTTTTATACATATATACACACGCGAATATATTATATTGATGTTATTTTTGTAAGTAACATTTCTCGGAAGTTAGGGCATCCCCGATTTTAAGTTTGCACGGAGCTGTTTTTTTAAATATCCTACGACAAACGCGTTTTTATTCATGATGTATAAGAAGAGTGGTTTAGCCGACTTCATGGCCTAGACTCAACAGTGTCGGACTTAATTTCGATTTAAAGCTTCTTTCGTGACTGCAGGGATTCATCTTCTTGGTTCTTTCGGTAAAGTCACGTAGAAGGGAAATAATAAAATAATAAAAATGAAACTTACTAAAATAATTCTCACGACGTTTCGGCCACAACGCAAGCAGCCGTCCTCAGGTGAAATACAGGTCTGTCGGAAAGACAGCATCATTCAGATGCGTCATTCAGACGCTGTCTTTCGACAGACCTGTTCTTCACCTGAGGGATGGCTGCTTGCGTTATGGCCGAAACGTCGTGAGAATTATTTAATACATTTAATTTTTATTATTTCCCTTCTACGTGACTTCACCAAAAGAACCAAGATGAAGTGTCGGACTAGTTTCAAAGACGATGCATCAGAGCACGTCTGTCTGCATGTTCGCAAGTATTGTGTGCTTAATGCAGCACTTGATTCATTGTTGTTTGAACTTCTTAACACGTGTTATATCGCCGGAAAGGGAAAAAACTCATTGTTTTGCATACTTCGATCCTGGCAAAAATGTATCCCATGATGTAGCTGCTCANCCGAGATATAAGTGATTCGATGCGTGTGGCATTGCCATTGTACTGGTCGCCTTATGCCATTTTCTGGTCTGACACTGGTGAGACTTGGTCATCAAGAAGGCTGCTGTCTCTGTTGTAGGCCAATGAGTGTCTAAGCCTGCGTCTATTGTCAGAGTTTGCATGTTCAACACACGTCATGTGTGTGTGTGGTTGACGCAGTAATTTGATTCCTCGCAAAATGTTGCCGTTCGGTGTTTGAACATCGAAACACAACTCCCGTTTTATTGCCAGAAAGGGGTAAAAACCTACTGCTATTGTTCATAGAGACTGCCAAAAAGGTTTCCTCGTCCTCCCCCCCCCCCCCCCCCCATGATGCGTTTTTATTTCGAGTGCCTCCATCATCCGTCGTCTGCACGGCGACAGACGCAGCAGCTTCTGTTGGGAGAGACGACAAATACTGACAGAGCTCTCCCTACCCCGGATCGGGGAGCTCACGCCCTGTGTGTTCATCGTTGAATTGGATTGCGGCGACGGTGGTGGCTATGCATGCGCACGTGGCCTGCGATGCAGCAGATTTTGAGTTGGAGATGTTTGGTGGATAGCACTCGTGTTGTCGAAACTCCCTTCCCACGTGCGCGTCGAGGGTGTGCCGACATTATGCCCAGGCTCGACCGGGAGAAGGCGGCACTGCGAAAAATGTCGACTTCAACCGGTTCACGTCTCTACGGGATCGAGTGTTGCCCCTCTCGCACGCGTGAGTTTTTCTTCAGGCGCTCGGCTTTCCTCTCGCGTGTGTACGGACAACCTATGAAATGGCTGATAACGTGCGCACCTAGAGGTCCGCCAGAGCTTGGGAAATTGTTGGTCGCATCGGCTCAACCACGTGACTGCTGCTGGTGTATATAAACGCATGTTTTGTTTTTACTAAACACAAAACAACAAAAAGGGATTTACTAAAAATTTATATATAATGGTTCGTACAAAGAGAAGCGGCCGAGTGAGATCTGGCGGAGCGGAGGGCGGCGTTGGGCGGTGACCTTTGGTGGCAGCGGCGACCTTTGACCCACGGTGAGATCTTGCGACCACGTGTGCGCACGTCCTGTTGAAATTTGAGATACGAATGTTGATGATGTCGTTGGTTAATTTGAAGTGCGTGTAAAGGCTTTTGCTGCGACCAATGTGACGGGCTGGTAATCGATGTGTCCCGGTAGGGGTAAGATGTGCGAGTTTGTACCGTATGTATGTTGAAGCTTCTTCCGCTGCACCCTACCTGGCCAACCGCGCGAGTGCAGCGATGTGCCTACGTGTGCCATGCAGCCCTCAGCCACCCGGCACGCGAACGAATTCACAAACAAGTACCGCTGCCAGAGGTCGCAAACGGGTTTTGCTTCCTTACCCGTACCCGTACCCGGCCGCACCAGGGTCGCAAACGGGTACCTGGCCGTACCCGTACCCTACCCGTAACCGATACCCGTACCCTACCCGTACCCGTACCTGTACCCTACCCGTACCCAGCCGTACCTGTACCTACCCGTACCCGGCCGGGTATCGGGTAGGGTACGGGTATCGGGTACCTGATTGCGACCTCTGGGATGAAGCTATGTTGCAGACGCGGGTGGGTTGATTCTAGGAACTTGAATTGTGAGAAGAGACAAGACGTTGGGAAATGAGTGACAAACAGTTACTCACCAGTGACTCACGGCCTACCCGTACCCGGCCGCACCAGGGTCGCAAACGGGTACTCGTACCCGTACCCGGCCGGGTACGGGTAGGGTACGGGTATCGGGTACCCGGTTGCGACCTCTGACCGCTGCCGGGGCGATGGACAGACACTGCCAATGTATTAGGGATTCGGCACCACTGCAATGATGGCTCGCTATTCACACACACGCGCACGCGGAAAGATTAGGGTACAGGCATTTCGCTGGTAGTTGCAACCAGCATCATCAGGACAAACCTGGAGATCGCTTCATTGGTACCGGTTTGGAACTACCAGCGAAACAAAAGCGTTCAGTGTGTGTGTGTGCTTGTGTGCTTGTGTGTGTGTGCTTGTGTGTGTGTGTGCTTGTGTGTGTGTGTGCTTGTGTGTGTGTGCTGTGTGTGTGTGTGTGTGTGCTGTGTGCTTGTGTGTGTTCTNGTGTGTGTGTGTGTGCTTGTGTGTGTGTGTGCTTGTTTGTGTTCTNGTGTGTGTGTGTGTGTGTGTGTGTGTGCTTGTGTGTGTGCTTGTGTGTTGTTCTTGTGTGTGTGTGTGTGCTTGTGTGTGTGCTTGTGTGTGTGCTTGTGTGTGTTCTTGTGTGTGTGTGCTTGTGTGTGCTTGTGTGTGTGTATGCTTGTGTGTGTTCTTGTGTGTGCTTGTGTGTGCTTGTGTGTGTGTTTGTGTGTTCTTGTGTGAGGAACGCTCTAAGCCCAGCGTTGCCAGCTGGTGTGCCGAAGCAGTAACAACTTTGTTGGACTTAATTCACTTGGGTCGTGGCGTTGGGTGGAGGAGGGTTGCACGACACGCATTCTTCTACTCGCCCAACAAATTGATTGCGAATCAGTTCTTTCTGTCTGGTTTTCTTTTTTTATTTTCTTTCTTTCTCTCTCTCCCCTTCCACGCGTNAAAAAAAACAATTTTTCGCGGGTTTTAATTCGCAAATACCTTTTTTTGTATACGACAAAGAGGAATTCCTGCAAGCGCACACACGCACACAAATATATTGATGCTGCCAAGCGATCTGTCTTTAGCTGATGTCGTTTATTTTTTAAAACCGTGCTGATTTTTGGAGTGCAAGTGTGTAACCTGGTAGTTGATAGCGGCGGTGGTGGTGGTGGTGACGACGATGAATACTAACTACTTAAGAACCCGTCACAAGGCGCAATGAAGTCCATAACAGGGCCGAAACTATATTTTGTGATTTACAGATACTATGCCAATTGTTCGTAAATAAATATCAAAGACGTAGGTGATGTTGGGTTTCTTTTGTTTGTGTTCTGAAGGTGAGCGACGTCAAATCTATCCATCTTACGGATCCCCAACAGTTTAATTGTGTTTTTGGTTTCAGTAGAATTTAGTTTTCAGACGAAAGCACGCAACCCTTTTGCAAATGTTTGGTGCATTGTGACGTCACTCGCGGCGCTGACGCGGTGGAGATTGGCAGAGATTCGCGGTTCAAAAAAACAACAAAAAACAGTCCCCGGTTAACAGTGGGGTTCGATGCGCTTGTCTGTGTGTGTCTCTCTCTGTGTGTGTCTATGTTGTGTGTTGTCTCTCTGTGTGTGTCTCTCTCTGTGTGTCTATGTTGTGTGTTGTCTGTCTGTGTGTCTCTGTGTGCGTCTCTCTCTGTGTGTCTATATTGTGTGTTGTCTCTCTCTGTGTGTCTGTGTGCGTCTCTCTCTGTGTGTCTATGTGTGTGTCTCTCTCTGTGTGTCTGTGTGTGTGTCTCTGTGTGTCTATGTTGTGTGTCTCTCTGTGTGTCTATGTGTGTTTCTCTCTCTGTGTGTCTATGTGTGTGTCTCTCTCTCTGTGTGTCTATGTGTGTGTCTCTCTCTGTGTGTCTATGTTGTGTGTTGTCTCTCTGTGTGTCTATGTGTGTCTCTCTCTGTGTGTCTATGTTGTGTGTTGTCTCTCTCTGTGTGCTCTCTCTCTGCTTGTGTCTGTCTGTGCGTCTCCGTGTCTGTGTTTGGTCTCTCTCTCAAATGTAGTTCTACCTGATGACGGTTGCTTGTGTTGCAATCGAAACGTCGTACTCTATTTAATTTGTCATCATCCTCGAGCGGCGCGGGCGGCGGCCGTCTCGAGGTGCAGATCGTCACCGAGAGAGCCACTCGCACATCAAAAGCCCCCCCCCCTCCTCCCCCCTCCTCCTCCTCCCCCCCTCCTCCCCCCTCCTNCCCCCTCCCCCCCTCCTCCTCCCCCCCTCCTCCCCCCCTCCTCCCCCCTCCTNCCCCCCTCCTNCCCCCCCCTCCTCCTNCCCCCCTCCTNCCCCCTCCTCCTCCTCCCCCCCTCCTCCCCCCCTCCTCCCCCCCCTCCTCCTCCCCCCCTCTCCCCCCTCCTCCCCCTCCCCCCCTCCTCCCCTCCTCCTCCCCGCCCCCTTCCTTCTCGGGGCGGCGCCACTCACGAGGGTCGCGTTTCAAGTGACNCGGGGACTTAATTAACGAGACGGCGGTGGTGGTGGTGGTGGTGGTGGTGGAGGCGGGGTGGTGGTGGTGGCGGTGGTGGTGGAGGCGGTGGTAGTGATGGGGTGGAGGTGGTGTGGTTGAGGTGGTGGCGGTGGTGGTGGTGGTGGAGGAGGCGGTGGTGGTAGCGGTCAGCGCTACCTCGCTATGACCCGACCCGAGTTCGATTCCCGCTCACGGCCACCTACACCGGTGACCATTATCTGAACCTAGATGGACTCAGCCTAAATGAGTACCTGGTCGTGTGTAGTAAACATCGCCACTGGGGAGACAAGGCGGCCGGGCGTGGTGCTGGCCACCCACCCCTCGTCCGTGCCGTGCCGGCCTTCACAGGTGCTCGCTAACAGCACTTGCCCCAACAGTCTGTTAAAGCTATACGGGGTCTTTGCTTTACCGTGTGTTCCGTGTAGTTGGAGAGACGGCATTAACAATTCGTGGCAATTGTTGTTTGTGTTGGTGGTAAGTAGTGGTGTGGGTGCACCTTCCAGAACAATCTCTGCGTAGGCTACTTGGGGGATCTTTGTCTTTGGTGTTGGAGGCAGAGCGCACATTGTGTTCCCATTCTCGTGAGTCAATACATTCCGTGTTGCTTTGATATTTTTCACATATATAAAATTATATATATCTCTAAAAGCAAACCTCACACATGTGCACGTTGTAAATAAATAAAACGCCTCTTATATTTATATTTAATTAAAAAAAAGAGCTGCGATGTTTTTGTCCAGCGCCCGTATCAATTAGAGAAATGTCACTAATCAATACATCGCGCCGTGTTCGTTACGCGTGGCGGTGTAACAGTGGGGAGCGGTGGGCTGCGGTTAGCGGCTGCGCTACGAACCTGGCGACCCCAGTTCGATTCCCGCTCACGGCCAACACCGGCGACGATTATCTGAACCGGTCCTGGGATTCCCCGAGGTCGACTCAGCCTCAAATGAGTACCTGGTACGGTGTGTAAACATCGGGGAGACAAAGGCGGCCGGGTGTGGTGCTGGCCACCCACCCCCTCGTGTGCCGTGCCGGCCTTCATAGGTGCTNGCTAACACTTGCCCAACAGTCTGTTAAGGCTATACGGGGGGTCTTTGTCTTTACTAGGGAGCAGTGGCGCAGCGATTAGCGCACTGCGCTACGAACCTTCCAAACCAAAATCGCTTCCCACTTACGGACAACCGTGACGATTACTTGAACCGTCCTGGCCTCCCTAGGTCGCTCAGCCCGAATGAGTACCTGGTGTGGTGTGTAAACATCGTGACTGGGGAGACAAAGGCGGTCGGGCGTGGTGCTGGCCANCCACCCCTTCGTGTGACGTCCGGCATTAATAGGCGCTCGCTAACAGCGCTTGCTCCAGAAATAAGACATTTTCTGCAGCTTCGGAATGTCCAACTGCTTAATGGACTACGAGAGGCTGCAATTTCCTTTGTCGGGAGCTAGATCGGTACCGCCTGAACTTATTTGAGGTACCCATGAGAACTGGCTCTGGCTCCGGCTCCAGTCATTTTGAGAGGGCTAGACAGTCCTCTCAAAACTTGTGACGAGAGCCACATCAAAGACTCTCTCGGGATGTGTCGTCTTCTGAATTCAACTTCAAAGGAAGTGAAAGAGAAAAGTGTGAGAAGCTGCGAGTCACAGGCTGCTGTGGGCTCGCGTGGCCATCAACAGGCGGCGAGAAATGTCGGTTGTGTTTCTCCCCCCCACCCGCGCCCTTAATAAGAGATAATTACAGACGAGGCTGATGAGTCAGATCGATACCCTCGGTGACATTCACCTGCCGGCTGAAGCAGCCCCTCGGGATGGAGTCATCGCAGCGGGTGAGTTTGCGTTGCCCGAGTTTGGTTTGTGACGCCGGCAAATGTGCTGGGAGCGGTTGTAAGCCACGAGGCAGATCGGCTCAAATGGCAGCATCTCTGGAGAGGGCTCTTCAACGCACCGTGCAGACCGGGCGCTTGGAATTTACCAACGCGTAATTCACAATCACAATAGTTATTTGCACGCGGAGTAATCCGATGAGCTGTAAAAGCTATTTTTTTCACAGATGTCCAGTAAGGGGCACGAGGTCAGAACGTAATCAACAACAATCGATACAAAATCGCGATAGTTAGTGACAAGTACACGAAAGGTAAACAAATCACCCCAAAAAACACAGAGTTAAACACATTCCTGCGGAGGGAGCTGGTAGGAACGTTGGGTTGCTCGGTCAATGGCCTGCAGGGTCAACGGCGGCGTGGTGTATTCCGCAAATATGTCCAACTGTGAGGGCGGGCACAAGCCGGCGTGAGTAGGTGAAACGTTGAGTTTTATAAGGGCACCACGGGGTGACCAGCCCCACCCAGCCCACCCAGCCCCTGCCCTCCCCACCCAGCCCCACCCTCCCACCCCCCACCCAGCCCACCCTCCCACCCCCACCAGCCCCACCCAGCCCCTCCCCCACCCAGCCCCACCCAGCCCCTCCCCACCCAGCCCCTCCCTGCACGACGGACGGACGGACACAATCCCCTGTGGGCTGGAGTAACCAGGAGGTTTCTACCAGTACTAAACCACCGTCCCCATCCTACCATCTGCACGCCATATCAGGGACCAAGCATGCCATGCGGTGGCGATGCGCACGTGGCCTGGGCACGTGACCTGCGCTCCAGCACTGTCGGAGGCGGCAGTGAGAGATGATGGATCGGTGCACGGATGGGATTGAGTGGAACTCCCTTGATAATTGGTTTTTTACCCTTCTATCTGGCAACAAAACTGGCACCTTTTTACAAGGAGTCATGTTTGCTGGATTCCTCTTGATATGCAAAATAATTTGCATATCAAGAGGAATCCAGCATACCCAAGGCGCCCCCTTCCCCCTCCAACCCAGCTTATATATATGCTCCAAGCACGTGTGCTGTTTCATTCAGACGCTGTCGCCTCGACAGACATGGTTTCACCTGAGGACGGCTGCTTGCGTTGTGGCCGAAACGTCGTGAGAATTATTTTATTGTGTTTTATTTTTATTATTTTATTACTTCCCTTCTACGTGACTTTACCGAAAGAACCAAGAAGAAAGGTGGTGACCGCACAGCGCTCTGTCAGATGCGCTTTGCACTTTTAAATCATCGTCGTCGTCGAGATTGGCAAACTCATATCTCGAGAAGTGCTCTCTTGTGTGTCAGTTTGTTGTCCCCTGCACCTCCGATTAGCGAGGTTGGCTACGTACGGTGCGAAAGAAGTTCAACACACACACATAGACTCGCACAGAGACCCATCGACTGACCTGGAGACCCATATACTCACACAGAGACCCATAGACTCACAGAGACCCACAGACTCACACAGATACCCACAGACTCACACAGAGACACATAGACTCACACAGACCCACAGACTCACACAGATACCCACAGACTCGCACAGAGACGCATAGACTCACACAGAGACCCACAGACTCACACAGAGACCCATAGACTCACACAGAGACCCACAGACCCATACAGAGACCCACATACTCAAACATAAACCCACAGACTCACACAGAGACCATAGACTCACAGAGACCCACAGACTCACAGATACCCACAGACTCACACAGATACCCACAGACTCACACAGAGACCCAAAGACTCACATGGAAACCCACAGACTCACACAGAGACCAACAGACTCACACAGAGACGCATAGACTCACACAGAGACACACATTCCACACAGAGACACATAGACTCACACGGAAACCCAAACTCACACAGAGACCATAGACTCACACAGAGACACATAGACTCACACAGAGACCCATAGACTCACACAGAGACCCACAGACTCACACAGAGACCCATAGACTCACACAGAGACCCATAGACTCACACAGAGACCATAGACTCACACAGAGACCCATAGACTCACACAGAGACCCATAGACTCACACAGAGACCCAGAGACTCACACAGAAACCCAAACTCACACAGAGACCCATAGACTCACACAGAGACCCAGAGACTCACACGGAAACCCAAACTCACACAGAGACCCATAGACTCACACAGAGACCCATAGACTCACACGGAGACCCATAGACTCACACAGAGACCCAGAGACCCATAGACTCACACAGAGACCCAGAGACTCACACGGAAAACCCAAACTGACACAGAGACCCATAGACTCACACAGAGACCCATAGACTCACACACAAACCCACAGACTCACACGAAGACCCATAGACTCACACAGAGACCCATAGACTCACACAGAGACCCACAGACTCACACGGAAACCCACAGACTCACACAGAGACCAACAGACTCGCACAGAGACCCATAGACTCACACAGAGGCCCATAGACTCACACAGAGACCAGAGACTCACACGGAAACCAAACTCACACAGAGACCCATACACTCACACAAAGAACCATAGACTCACACAGAGACCCATAGACTCACACAGAGACCCACAGACTCACACAGAGACCCATAGACTCACACAGAGACCCACAGACTCACACGGAAACCACAGACTCACACGGAAACCCAAACTCACACAGAGACCCATAGACTCACACAGAGACCCACAGACTCACACAGAGACCCATAGACTCACACAGAGACGCATAGACTCACAGAGACGCATAGACTCACACAGAGACCCAGAGACTCACACGGAAACCCAAACTCACACAGAGACCCATAGACTCACACAGAGACCAACAGACTCACACAGAGACCCATAGACTCACACAGAGACCCACAGACTCACACAGAGACCCATAGACTCACACAGAGACCATATACTCACACAGAGACCCATAGACTCACACAGAGACCCATAGTCGTTGTCCTCCCCGCACCTCCGATTAGCACGGTGGCTACGTACGGTGCGAATAAAATGCAACATACGAGACGGAAACCGGTTTGGCAGCGGANGTCTCGCTCCGAGTCACTCGACAGCAGTGTTCAGAGGAGGGCCATTCTCGCCGAGAAGACATCGTCAGTGAGAGGACCGCAAAACAGAAACCATTGTTGGGGTTTGACAGGAGCACGACGATGATGATGGTGATGATGTTGGTGGTGGTGGTGGTGATGGTGGTGGTGGTGGTGGTGGTGATGGTGATGATGTTGGTGGTGGTGGTGATGTGGTGATGGTGGTGATGGTGGTGGTGATGGTGGTGGTGATGGTGGTGGTGATGGTGGTGGTGATGGTGGTGGTGGTGATGATGGTGATGATGTTGGTGGTGGTGATGGTGGTGGTGATGATGTTGGTGGTGGTGATGANGTTGGTGATGGTGGTGATGGTGATGGTGGTGATGGTGTGGTGGTGGTGATGTGGTGATGGTGGTGGTGATGGTGGTGGTGATGGTGGTGGTGTGGTGATGGTGGTGGTGATGATGGTGGTGATGGTGGTGGTGATGGTGGTGATGGTGGTGGTGGTGGTGGTGGTGAGTGGTGGTTATGATGTGGTGGTGGTGATGGTGGTGATGGTGGTGGTGATGGTGGNGATGGTGATGANGTTGGTGGTGGTGGTGGTGGTGATGGTGGTGATGGTGGTGATGGTGGTGGTGGTGGTGGTGATGGTGGTGGTGGTGGTGGTGATGGTGGTGATGGTGGTGGTGATGGTGATGATGTTGGTGGTGGTGGTGGTGATGGTGGTGATGGTGATGGTGGTGATGGTGGTAGTGATGGTGGTGGTGATGTTGGTGGTGATGGTGGTGGTGGTGATGGTGGTGGTGGTGGTGATGATGTTGGTGGTGATGATGATGTTGGTGATGGTGGTGATGATGATGGTGGTGGTGATGGTGGTGGTGATGGTGGTGGTGATGATGATGTTGGTGGTGGTGGTGGTGGTGATGGTGGTGATGTGGTGGTGATGGTGGTGATGGTGATGATGATGTTGGTGGTGGTGATGATGTTGGTGGTGGTGATGGTGGTGGTGATGATGATGTTGGTGGTGGTGGTGATGGTGGTGATGGTGGTGGTGATGGTGGTGATGGTGATGATGATGGTGATGGTGGTGATGGTGGTGGTGATGATGATGATGGTGATGATGATGGTGGTGATGGTGGTGGTGATGATGTAGGTGGTGGTGATGATGGTGGTGGTGATGATGTTGGTGATGATGTGGTGGTGATGATGATGGTGATGATGATGTGGTGGTGGTGATGATGATGTTGGTGGTGGTGGTGGTGATGTTGGTGGTGATGATGTTGGTGGTGGTGATGATGTTGGTGGTGATGATGTTGGTGGTGATGGTGATTGTGGTGATGATGATGATGATGATGGGAGGTGTTGTCACTCTGTGCATTGTCGGGGTGGGTGCGGGGCGCACTAAAGGCCACCAGGGCCCGCGAAAGAACGGCGACCCGACAGAACAGCGACCCGAAAGAACGGCAACCCGAAAGAACAGCGANCCCGAAAGAACAGCGACCCGGAAGAACGCCGCCAACGCGTAATGTTCATCGGCTCAAAATCCCCTCCCAATCTCTCTGCATTGCCAAATGTGGAACCCTTTACAAGCAACAACACAAAAACACGCAATCCGGACAGGTCCCGAGCGAATCTCAGCGTCTACTCGGCCTTAATTGAGTGCCTGGTGCGGTGTGTTCAACATCAGCGTTGGAGAGACAAAGACGGTCCGGCGTGGTGGCCTTCGTGGCCGGTTGCTCGTTCACTGAACTTGCCCCAACAGTCTGTTGTAGGTTCGATTTAAAGCTTCTTTCGTGACTGCAGGGATTCATCTCCTTGGTTCTTTCGGTAAAGTCACGTAGAAGGGAAATAATAAACAATAAAAATAAAACATAATAAAATCATTCTCACGACGTTTCGGCCACAACGCAAGCAGCCGTCCTCGGCGCTTGCGTTGTGGCCGTAACGTCGTGAGAATTATTTTATTATGTTTTTATTTTTATTAGTTCATTATTTCCTTCTACGTGACTTTACCGAAAGAACCAAGGAGATGAGTCTGTTGTAGGTCGGTTGTGTCCCCCGTGTAGGTTGTGTTGTGTGTCTGAGCTTGTGCGCGAGACAACTCAAGACACCTTTTCCCCACCCTAATGAGCTCGGTGGCTTTGAAGTTGCGTTCAATTAATCGTGAGCGTGTGTGTGTGTGGATCCGAGCCTGTGTGTGTGTCCTAGTGTCTGTGTGTGTTTGTGTGAGTGTCTGTGTGTGTGCGAGTGTGTGTGTGTCTGTGTGTGTTTGAGTGTGTGAGTGAGTGTATTTGTGTGTCTGTGTGTGTTTGTGTCTATGTGTGTGAGTGTCTGTGTGTGTGTGAGTGTCTGTGTGTGTGAGTGTCCGGGTGTGTGCGAGTGTCTGTGTGGTGTGTGTCTGTGTGTGTGAGTGTCTGTGTGTGAGTGTCTGTGTGTGAGTGAGTGTCTCTGTGTGTTTGTGTCTGTGTGAGTGTCTGTGTGTGTGCGAGTGTGTGTGTGAGTGTCTGTGTGAGTATTGTGTGTTTGAGTCTGTGTGTGTGAGTGTCTGTGTGTGAGGGAGTGTCTTTGTGTGTCTGTGTGTGTTTGTGTCTGTGTGTGAGTGTCTGTGTCTGTGTGTGTGAGTGTATGGGTGTGTGCGAGTGTCTCACCTGGTCTGTCGCTCCGAGCATCTTCGCCGGTTAGAATCATTTAGGCTGGCCTGCCTACGATCCATCCTGGGTTTAACCAGGCTGGATTGTTGAATAGCTCACAAATCCTTGAAAGATCTGTGCAAAGTCCCATCGGTGAGCTCCTCCGGCAGGCAAGGCTGCGTTGGCTGGGCCATGTAGACCGCATGCCCAATCACCGCATGCCTAGACAGCTTTTGTTCGGCCGGATCGAGGGGCTAAACGGGCGCGGCACGGGCTGGAGAAGAGATGGAGTGATGTGGTACAAGATGACGTGGAGCTGAGTGGACTTGCGATGACTGGTACCAGCGGTGTCAAGATCGGCCTCTGTGGAGGAGGCTCGTGAAGGACGCTGCTGGGCAGTTGGAGCAGTCGCCCTCCAACAACAACGGAGGGCGGAGGAGCGACGCTCACAACAACGAGCGGAGCGCCAGGTGACTAAAGCACAGCAAGTTGGCACAGTAGGGGGCACAGGTGGTGCATCAGCCAGTCATCTCGGTCATCTCAGTCAGTCGACCCGTGGCACCTGCTGGGCTGCCCCGTGCCCTCCTGCCAGCGGGCGTTCGACACTTCACGTGGTAGCCTCAAGTGCACATGGCCTGGCACAAGCGTCGTGGTGACGTCACCGCCACTTAGTGGCGAATGGCGCTTGTTGTTGTCTGTGTCTGTGAGTGTGTGTGCGTGTGCGCAACGAACCGGGCGACCCGAGTTCTATTCCCGCTCACGGCCACCACCGGTGAAGATTATCTGAACCGGTCCTGGGCCTCTCCTAGGTGACTCAGCCTCAACTGAGTACCTGGAGCATCTTTGCCGGTTGGAAACATTTAAGCTGGCCTGCCTGCGATCCATCCTGGGTTAACCAGGCTGGATTGTGTGAGGAGCTCACAAATCCTTGACAGATCTGGGCAAAGTCCCATCGGTGAGCTCCTCCGGCAGGCAAGGCTGCGTTGGCTGGGTCATGTGCAAACATCGTGTGCTCTATGCATGTACGCTGAACTTCTTTCGCACCGTACGTAGCCAACCGCGCTAACCGGAGGTGCGGGGGAAGGAACAACAAACCAAACACGCAAAAAAAATCTCTTTTCAAGAGATGAGTTTGTCCATGTGGATGACGACGATTTTAGAGTGCGTCACGGCTCCCACAGCGGCTTCCTAATATCGGAAGGGGGGGGGAGAGCGTTCCAGACGGCCGCGTCTCGCATCTGACAGCGTTCGATTGGCTCGTCGGACCCCGTCGCATGCGCGGTAACTCTCGCACGGCACCTGCCCCGAACAAAATTTGAAAAAAATAAAAAGTCCGTTTCGGAATATCGGGGAGGGGATCTTTGTCCTTTGGTGCGAGCGAGCGAGGCTCAGGAATGTCTCTTAATTAATCCGTCCAGCGGAGGTAAGACGCAGACTCTCACGTGGCTCGCGTGTGTGTGTGTCTGTGTGTGTCTGTGTGTGGTGTGTGTGTCTGTGTGTGGGTGTGTGTGTCTGTGTGTGTGTGTGTGTCTGTGTCTGTGTGTGTCTCTGTGTGGGGCGTGTGTGTCTGTGTGTGGGTGTGTGTGTGTCTGTGTGTGGTGTGTGTGGGTGTGTGTGTCTGTGTGTGGGTGTGTGTGTGTCTGTGTGTGTCTCTGTGTGTGTGTGTGTGTGTGTGTGTGTGTGTCTGTGTGTGTCTCTGTGTGTGGGTGCGTGTTGTCTGTGTGTGGCTCTGTGTGTGGGTGTGTGTGTGTCTGTGTGTGGGTGTGTGTGTGTCTGTGTTGTCTGTGTGTGTCTCTGTGTGTGGGTGTCTGTGTGTGTCTCTGTGTGTGTGTCTGTGTGTGTCTGTGTGTGTCTCTGTGTGTGGGTGCGTGTGTGTCTGTGTGTGGGTGTCTGTGTGTGTCTCTGTGTGTGTGTCTGTGTGTGTCTGTGTGTGTGTGTGTGGGCGTGTGTGTCTGTGTGTGGGTGTGTGTGTGTCTGTGTGTGGCTCTGTGTGTGGGTGTGTGTGTCTCTGTGTGTGGGTGTGTGTGTGTCTGTGTGGGTGTGTGTGTGTGGCCTAAGTGGCTGTTTGTAGAAAACTCTCACGGAGATACGGTGCAGTCCAATTGATGTGTTCATTTTTTTCCCTCTCTCTCTCTCTCCCTCTCTCTGCGTGTGTTTCCTACGCAGACGTCTTAATTGGTCTCAACCACGCAAAAGATGTTTTGAGATAAAAGGCAGAAAAAGCACGCGGTGGTTTTTTGTTGTTGTTGTCCGATTTATTTTCGCCTGCGTGACACTTGAAGCACACCCACACACACTCACACACAGACGTACACACATACACTCACACGTACGCACACACAGAGACGTGCGCACACACTACACGTTGACACACTCACACGTACACACACACGTGTACACAGGTATAGTGCGTGTGTGTGTACACCTGTGTGTATATATGCCTCGGGGCTCTGCGTAATTGCCAATTTCCCTCGCACCACGTGGACGAGGTCCCAGCTGACGCGCGCAATGGACGCGAGCAGCACGAACGGGTGAGTGGTGACGGTGCACCTAGCCTGGCACGCGGTTAGGGGCCAGTTCGCGTGTTGGTTTCGTGAACAGCGACCGAGCACGTAGCTACCTAGTAGCTAACAACCTAACAGGTGCCAATGAAGACCTTTCACACGACTCAATTAATTGGAAGCAGCGTTTGTAATGATCAGCGAACTCGCTCCACACCTGAGTTTGATCCCCGGTCGCGGCAAGCATCGGTGGTGGCGAGCTGGTTCTGGGGCCATTGACCCGTCTGGTGAAGTATGGTCAAACGACCCCCTCCATGACCGACACGCCGTGTCGTGGGGGAGGGTGGCTTCATCCAGCAGTGGACTGAGAAAGGACTGCAAGTTAGCAATATCTAATTAGATAGAATGTCATTTGCATTTTCATCATCATGGTGGCTAGGAGATGTTAACTCCCTCGCCTGGTCTACAGGAGTGGTGGGTTCGATCCCGACCCTGACGCCTGCTGCTGTATATTTGGAGTTTGCGTGTCTCTCTCATCATCATCATGGTGGCGAGGAGATGTTAACTACCTCGCCTGTGTGCATGAGGTCGTGGGTTCGATCCAGACCTTGACGCCTGCTGCTGTATATTTGGAGTTTGCGTGTCTCTCTCTCATCATCATCATCATGGTGGCTAGGAGATGTTAACTACCTCGCCTGGTGTGCAGAGGTCGTGGGTTCGAACCCGACCTGACGCCTGCTGCTGTATATTTGGAGTTTGCGTGTCTCTCTCTCTCTCCGTGTTCACGTGAAGTTTCCCCGGTTCCTCCGGTTTTTCCCCTCCACATTTGGAATCGGCATCACCACGCGTGTTAGAGTATTTGGCTGCTGCTATACATGTCCACGTGATGACGATGATCGTGACTAAGCCACTTTCGTTGAGCCATCTTTTGGGCCAGGTCGCTTCTGAGAGAGAGCTCCACAGGTGAGTGGCCTTACCCGCTAACATGAAACATACACATGTAGCATTCTCAGGAAGAACGTAATCAACCAGTAGGGTGTTGACTGTTATGTTTTCCGACTCTCTGTTGTATTACATTACATCTCTAAATATACTAGATTTGTGTTCTATTTCATTTATACCTGATGATGATTGCTTGCGTTGCAATCGAAACGTCGTATGCTCGTATTTAATTTATTATTTTATCTTTATACGTGACTTTACCGAAAGAACCAAAGAGTAATTCCTGCAGTCACGAAAGCTCCAAATTAAGTTTCATTATGGTGCCAGTTTATAAAGTCAGCGAGCCAGTACAGCACGGCACCTTACCAAGTTGAAATTACGACGATTATCTCAAGACGCAGCGTGGAAGAGTAGGCCAAAGCACCCTCCATCTCTCGAGATATGCTCACCGCAACAACACGGCAGCAAACGAATCCGCGCGGTCGGCTTTGCGTACGGTGCGAAAGAAGTCCAGTCGGACCTAACGTTTCTCACCGCACCAACTTTCACCCAGTGTTGAGAGTTAACCCCTGACCTGGGTTCGCACCCTGACCCAGGTTGGCTGGCAGCTCGTGGTGTGCCCCGGGTTCGAGCCGCTCCCGGCGTCTCCTCGCCGTGGTGTCGGCTCTGTCTCTTCTCGTGCCCTCAACGGCAACATCAGCAGCAGCAGCATCATCATCATCAGCGTCGTCATCAGCATCTTCCCAGCAACATCATCATCATCAGCTGCAGCTGCAGCAGCAGCAGACGCGTCTACTTAGCCCTGTCGTCGCGGCCCGTTCGCCAGCAATGCCGGTGAGCCACGCGTACGGGTTCCGAGTCCTAGGCCGGGTCTAGGCAATGTAATTGTTGATTTGTGTGTGTTATATAGATGTGTGTGTGTGGGGAGCGATAGTGTAGCGGTTAGCGCGCTGCGCTGTGAACCCGGCGACCCGAGTTCGATTCCCGCTCACAGTGACGATTATCTGAACCGGTCCTGGGCCTCCCCTAGGTCGACTCAGCTTCAAATGAGTACCTGGTGCGGTGTGTAAACATCGCCACTAGGGAGACAAAGGCGGTCGGGCGTGGTGCTGGCCACCACCTCGTGTACCGTTGCGGCCTTCATAGGTGCTCGCTAACAGCACTTGCCCCTACAGTCTGTTAAGCTATACGCGGATCTTTGTGTGTGTATGTCTAGTTGTGTGTGTATGTAGAGATAGAGATTTGTGTACGTGTAGAGAAACATTTGTGTGTGTGGGTAGAGAGAGATATTTGTGTATGTAGAACTAGATTGTGTGTATGTCGAGAGAGATTTGTGTGTGTGTAGAGAGAGTGTGTGTATGTCGAGAGAGTTTGTGTGTGTATGTCGAGAGAGATTTGTGTGTGGATATAGAACTAAAGATTTGTATATGTGTAGAGAGAGATTTGTGTATGTCGAGAGAGATTTGTGTATGTGTATGTCGAGAGAGAGATATGTGTGTGTATGTCGAGAGAATATGTGTGTGTATGTCGAGAGAGATTGTGTGTGTATGCGAGAGAGATTTGTGTATGTCGAGAGAGATTTGTGTGTGTATGTCGAGAGAGATTTGTATATGTGTAGAGAGAGATATGTGTGTATGTCGAGAGAGTTTGTGATGTGTCGAGAGAGATTAGAGATTTGTGTATGTGTAGAGAGAGATATGTGTGTATGTCGAGAGAGATTTGTTGTGTATGTAGAATAGATATTTGTGTGTGTGTCGAGAGAGATTTGTGTGTGTGTAGAGAGAGTGTGTGTGTATGTCGAGATAGAGATTTGTGTGTGTATGAGAATAGATATTTGTGTGTGTGTCGAGAGAGATTTGTGTGTGTGTAGAGGAGAATTAGAGTGTGTGAATGTAGAATTAGAGATTTGTGTGTGTGTAGAAATAGAGATTTGTGTGTGTATGTCGAGAGAGATATTTGTGTGTGTGTGAGTTTGTGTGAATGTAGAATTAGAGATTTGTGTGAATGTAGAATTAGAGATTTGTGTGAGTGTAGAATTAGAGATTTGTGTGAATGTAGAATTAGAGATTTGTGTGAATGTAGAATTAGAGATTTGTGTGAATGTAGAATTAGATATTTGTGTGAATGTAGAATTAGAGATTTGTGTGAATGTAGAATTAGAGATTTGTGTGAATGTAGAATTAGAGATTTGTGTGTATGTAGAATTAGAGATTTGTGTGAATGTAGAATTAGAGATTTGTGTGTATGTAGAATTAGAGATTTGTGTGAATGTAGAATTAGAGATTTGTGTGTATGTAGAATTAGAGATTTGTGTGAATGTAGAATTAGAGATTTGTGTGTATGTAGAATTAGAGATTTGTGTGAATGTAGAATTAGAGATTTGTGTGTATGTAGAATTAGAGATTTGTGTGAATGTAGAATTAGAGATTTGTGTGAATGTAGAATTAGAGATTTGTGTGAATGTAGAATTAGAGATTTGTGTGAATGTAGAATTAGATATTTGTGTGAATGTAGAATTAGAGATTTGTGTGAATGTAGAATTAGAGATGTGTGTATGTGNATTAGAGGTGTGTGTGTGTATGTAGAATTAGAGATTTGTGTGTGTAGAATTAGAGATNGGTGTGTGTGTGTGTGTGTAGAGGTGTGTGTGTGTATGTGTAGAGAGACAACGCCTTCGTTTGAGTGGCACAGCTCACAAGAGCGGTGCACACGGAGCGATGCGAGAGAGAGGAGGGGGGGCTAGCCGCGCTAAGAGGTGCTGAGGATCCGGGAGGGGCTACAGGGGGGGGGAAGGGGCTACAGGGGGGGAGGGAGGGCTACAGGGGGGGGAGGGGAGGGCTACAGGGGGGGGGGGAGGGGGGGCTACAGGGGGGAGGGGAGGGGCTACAGGGGGGGAGGGGAGGGGCTACGGGGGGGGGGGAGGGCTACAGGGGGGAGGGAGGGGAGGGAGGGCTACAGGGGGGGAGGGGGAGGGGCTACGGGGGGAGGGAGGGGAGGGCTACGGGGGGAGGGAGGGGAGGGGCTACGGGGGGGGGGAGGCTGCCTTGATCCACAGACTGTAGCAGGAGGAGCGACGAGGCTGTTTGCGTGGCGCGGCTCAGCGCTGGGCTTGTCCACGTTACCATGTCCGAGGATGAGAGCGGGACTGACTCTCGAAACGTAACAGAACTGAGGTTAATTTAAAGAGCAGTCGACCGACAACCTCCATGACTTAACATTTGAAGCGTCCCCTAGGTCGACTCAGCCTCAAAACGAGTACCTGGTGCGGCGTGTAAACATCGTGACTGGGGAGACAAAGGCGTCGGGCGTGGTGCTGGCCACCCACCCCCTCGTGTGCCGTTCCGGCCTTCATAGGTGCTCGCTAACAGCACTTGCCCCAACAGTCTGTTACAGGCTATACGGGGATCTTTGTCTTTGGGTGGATGGTTGGGGGTGGCGGGGTCGGAGAGCGGGGGGGGTTGGTGGGTGGAGGTGGGTTGGTGGTTGGGGGTGGGTGATGGGTGATGGGTGAGTGGGGGGTGAGTGAGTGGATGGATGAGTGAGTGGATGTGAGTGAGTAAGTCAGTGAGTGGGTGGATGAGTGAGTGGAGTGGATGGATGAGTAAGTCAGTGAGTGGAGTTAGTGAGTGAAGGTGGGATGAGTGAGTGGTGGGTGGAGTGGGTGAGGGTGGTGGTGAGTGGTGGGTGAGTGGGCACCCACTCACTGACTTACTCCACCCATCCACTCACTCACCCACCCACTCACTCATCCACTCACTCATCCACCCATCCACCCACCCACTCACCCACCCACCCACACACCACCCACCCACCCACTCAATCCACCACCCACCCACTCACCCACCCACCCACCCACTCACCCACCCACTCACCCACCCACTCACCCACCCACTCACCCATCCACCCACCCACTCACTCATCCACCTGCTCACTCACTCACTCACTGACTTACTCACTCATCCATCCATCCACTCACTCATCCACCCACTCACTGACTTACTCACTCACCCACCCACCCACTCACTCGCTCGCTCATCCACTCACTCACTCATCCACCCACTCACTCACCCACTCGCTCGCTCGCTCGCTCATCCACCACTCATCCACCTGCTCACTCACTGACTCACTCACTCACTGACTTACTCACTCATCCATCCATCCACTCACTCATCCACCCACTCACTGACTTACTCACTCATCCATCCACTCACCCACTCACTCACTCGCTCGCTCATCCACTCACTCATCCACCTGCTCACTCACTCGCTCATCCACTCACCCACTCAGTCATCCACCTGCTCACTCACTGACTCACTCACTCATCCACCCACTCACTCACCCACTCACTCGCTCGCTCGCTCATCCACTCACTCATCCACCCACTCACTCGCCGCTCGCTCATCCACTCACCCACAGTCATCCACCTGCTCACTGACTCACTCACTCATCCATCCATCCACTCACTCATCCACCCACCCACTCACTGACTTACTCAACTCACTCACCCACCCACTCATCTATCCACTCACTCATCCACCCATCCACCCACCCACTCACCCACCCACCCACCACCCACCCACCCACCACCCACCCACCCACTCACCCACCCACCCACCCACTCACCCACCCACCATCCACCCACCCACATCAGGTTTTGAGAAATCAAATATTGCATTTTCAATAAAAACTGCGGAGAAAAATATTAAATAAATGTAGATATCTACATAAAATTATATTATAAACACACTATCCTAAAAATACAGCACCATGTTTTAACACAAAAGCAGTCACTGACTCGCAACAACTTGCAATCATAAGTGACAGAGTTAATTTTGGGTAAAATCAATGAAAATGGGATGCCGATAGCATAAAAATGAGATGTGCTAGAGCAAATCTGAGATCAGATTTGGAATCAGCACCCTGAAATTAGTTGCAAAAGTCCAGGCCAGAAATTTTTTTTTTGTTGACCAGTGTAATTATACATTGTCCTTGAAACTCATTGGTCCACACCAGAGGCAGCTTTCCTTAGAGCCGAGTCTCATATGGTGTCCGACCAGATGACGCTCGTTCTGGACCTGGGCCTGTCCCGTGACTTCCCGCCAACAGCGAGTCTTTACAACTAGATGTGCACTTACCCTGGCACAGCGCAGTCGTCTAATCAACGCGAGTCTGTGCGGAATGCCAGATATTGACATTGCGATGGGTGTCTGCACGTCTAAATGTGTACTTGCTTGTATACTGTGTATTTGTATGTGTAGTGTGTATATGTCAGTTTACAATGCAACTACGCGAATAACTTTACCTAATGTGCTCTTTGGTGTTTTACTACACACTGAGTATGTACCAGGCTACGTGTATGTTGAAAAGAAGGGTCTATAAAGGGAATACCGACAACTATCAAATAAAAATATGTTTGCACCGCCCGGGAATCGAACCCGGGTCGAAAGAATGGGAATCTTCCATGATACCGCTACACCAGCGTGCTGATGGGGACAGCTGCACACGGCCTGCTCTC
>MU249626.1:3247801-3435301 GCA_018977245.1 Lethenteron camtschaticum
GGATGGGTGAGTGGGTGGGTGAGTGAGTGGATGGATGAGTGAGTGGATGGGTGAGTGAGTAAGTCAGTGAGTGGGTGGATGAGTGAGTGGATGGATGGATGAGTANGTCAGTGAGTGAGTTAGTGAGTGAGCAGGTGGATGGTGAGTGATAGACAAAAACTGATGCCAGATTTGGAATCAGCACCCTAAAATTACCTTCAAACAGTTGGAATACCTTATGCCAGAAAAGTGTGTTGACCAGTGTTATCAGAGTATTGTTTTTGTTTGCATTTGACTGCAAGTATTGTGGTTAATGTAAACATGATTCCTTGCAAAATGTGTCAGTTTTGTTGCCAGAAAAAGGGGAAAAACGCTATTAGTATATTTGGTACTGGTAAAGGAGACCTCATGATGTAGAATGTGTTGAATTTGTCCATCAGCACGCTGGTGTAGGGTATCATAGAAGATTCCCATTCTTTCGACCCGGGTTCGTTCCCGGCGGTGCAGAATTTTTTTTAATTATTTTAGTTCCATTAAAGACCCCATTATAAACCGCACGAGCTGGACATCTCATTGCACTATAACACACTATTGAAATATTTTAAGTTCTTGAAGCACATTTAATCACACTTCCACATTATTTTTGCCCATATGCACATAGACACATACATTTCCCACAACAACCACTGCCATTTGCCACTAAGTGGCGCTGATGCCATCGCGACGCTGTGCCCGGCTAGGTGCACAGCAGGCCAGCTGAAGTGGTGACGGCTCGTTGCTGGCAGGAGGTACGGGACAGGCCCAGAGCGAATTGACGTAGACAACAGACAGGGCTAAACAATACAAACGAGTCAGAGACATGTACACACNAACAAACACACAGTAGACACACAGTATAATATACACACAGTATACACACAATACACACAAAACAAGTATAAACAATACACACAATAAAAATAATACAAACGAGACACAATCCAAACGAGAGACAATACAAACGAGATAGAATACAAACGAGACACAATACAAACGAGTCAGAGAATACGAACAAGACACTATATGAACGAGTCAGAAACCCAACGAGAAATATAACAGAGACGACACAGACAACATNCAACGAGACAAACAATACAAACGAGACAGACAATACAAGAGACGACAATACAAACGAGACGAACAATACAAGAGACGACAATACAAACGAGACAGCAGGCCGTGTGTAGCTGTCCCCATCAGCACCGCTGGTGTAGCGGTACATGGAAATTCCCATTCTTTCGACCCGGGTTCGATTCCCGGGCGGTGCAAACATTTTTATTTAATAGTCGTCGGTATTCCCTTATAGACCCCTTCTTTTCAACATGCACGTAGCCTGGTACATACTCAGTGTGTAGTAAAACACCCAAGAGCACATTAGAAAAGTTAAACAAACACATAGGCACTCTCTCTGTGTGTCTCTGTGTTATCTCTCTCTCCTTATGTCTATGTGTCTCCGGTTCTGTGTTTAATCTCTCTTATAAATGTAGCAATATTTTGAAGAACGTAATCAACCAGGTAGGGTGTTGACTGTTATGTTAGCCGACTCTCTGTGTTGTATCGCATTATATTTCTAAGTTTACTAGGTTTTGTTTTCTCTTTCATTTGTACCTGATGATGATTGCTTGTGTTGCAATCGAAACGTCGTATGCTATTATACAGGTAGGAACAATGTTCCACACTGCCCACCAGGGATTTGTTGTCTGTCTGACTGTCTGTCGTGCCTTTGGGAGGAGGTCAGGGGAGGGGCCTAAGGAGGGGCCAATAGTGAAGGGGCTGGCTACCTGGCTGGCTGCCTGGCTACCTCAAGTCAAGTTATCTTTAATACAGGTAGGAACAACAGTTCCACACTGCCCACCAGGGATTATGTGTCTATCTGTCGTGCATTTTGTCTGTCGTGCACGAATGCGCTGTCCAACCAAGTTCCTACCTGCCCACTCCGAAGGAACGTGTTTTAATTTAATATTTTATCTTGCTACCGTGACTTTACCGAAAGAACCAAAGAGTGAGAGAACATACAAAGGAGACAGACAATACAAACGAGTAAAAAAAAAACAACCTGATAACGACCGCTTGTGTTGCGATCGAACGTCGTGATATGTTAACATTTTTACTCACTTTATTCCATTTTTATTATTTTATTGTTATTTTTTTTCTTTCTACGCGACTTACCAAGAACCAGAAATGAACATACTACAAAAGAGACAACAATACAAACGAGACGACAATATCAGTAGACTGCAAAAGACAAACTACAAGAGACGCAGGCCGTGTGTAGCTGTCCCATCAGCACCGCTGGTGTAGGGTACATGGAAGATTCCCATTTTTCGACCCGGGTTCGATTCCCGGGGGTGCAAGAATGTTGTTTTATAATTATCTTAGTCCATTAAAGACCCCACGTTAAAACACGCATATACTCTTGTACAGTACAAGCACATGTGGCATAATTTTTTTTTATTGTTGTGAAGTTAATTTTAAACAGCATGTACACACTTATTTTTGCCCCTGGGCACTGCACATGTGCAGGTACTACACATATACCCAACAACAACAACAACCACTGCCATCCGCCACTAAGTGTCGCTAATGCCATCCCGACGCGTGCCCGTTAGGTGCACATGCGGCCAGCTGAAGTGGTGACGGCTCGTTGCTGGCAGGAGGTCACGGGACAGGCCCAGAGCGAATCGCACGTAGACAACGAGACAGGGCTAAACAATACAAACGAGACAGAGACATGTACACACAATATACACACAGTAGCCAGCATACACACATGTCACAAATACACCGTAACAGTCTCTAATATGTGGTAGACGACCATGAATCAAAATACGAACGAATCTACACCATAAAGACGGATAATACAAATTTGTACCGTACTGTTAACAACGTTTTTTTTACAATAATTTCAGATAAAATGTGAATAAGACCAGAACTGCCTAAGATCAATGTAAATTCAGGAAACTCGTAATAACATAACATCATTGACTCTGCTGTTTTCAGCCAAATATCAATTTGCGTATCGCATCGCCATCGTAAGAACGAAATTTCGTAAGTCGGACCATCGTAACTCAGGGACTATCTGTACACACAGACACACAATGAACAAATATGCAAACGAGGGTCAACGAGACAATCCAAGAGACAAAAGAAGACAAAAACAACACATAACAAACGAGACAGCACGAGCCGAATGTATAGCTGTCCCCATCAGCACCGCTGGTGTAGGTATCATGGAAGATTCCCATTCTTTCGACCCGGGTTCGATTCCGGGTGCAAACATTTTTATTTGATAGTGTCGGTATTCCCTTTATAGACCCTTCTTTTCAACATACACGTAGCCTGGTACATACTCAGTGTGTAGTAAAACACCAAGAGCACATTAGGTAAAGTTATTCGCGTAGTTGCATTGTAAACTGACATATCACACTCCACACACAAATACACAGTATACAAGCAAGTACACATTTAGACGTGCAGACACCCATCGCAATGTCAATATCTGGCATTCCGCACAGACTCGCGTTGATTAGACGACGGCGCTGTGCCAGGGTAAGTGCACATCTAGTTGTAAAGACTCGCGGGACAGGCCCAGGTCAGAACGAGCCAACGAGACAGACGAAGAAGTGAACGAGACAGAACAATACAGACGATGCAGACAATACTAAGAACATCAGGTTTTGAGAAATCAAATATTGCATTTTCAATNAAAACTGCGAGGAAAAATATTAAATAAATGTAGATATCTACATAAAATGATATTATAAACACACTATCCTAAAAATACAGCACCATGTTTTAACACAAAAGCAGTCACTGACTCGCAACAACTTGCAATCATAAGTGACAGAGTTAATTTTGGGTAAAATCAATGAAAATGGATATGCCGATAGCATAAAATGAGATGTGATAGAGCAAATCTGAGATCAGATTTGGAATCAGTACCCTGAAATCAGTCTAAAACAGCTGCAAAAGTCCAGGCCAGAATTTTTTTTTTGTTGACCAGTGTAATGTATACATTGTCCTTGAAACTCATTGGTCCACACCAGAGGCAGCTTTCCTTAGAGCCGAGTCTCATATGGTGTCCGACCAGATGACGCTCGTTCTAGACCTGGCCTGTCCCGTGACTTCCCGCCAACAGCGAGTCTTTACAACTAGATGTGCACTTACCCTGGCACAGCGCAGTCGTCTAATCAACGCGAGTCTGTGCGGAATGCCAGATATTGACATTGCGATGGGTGTCTGCACGTCTAAATGTGTACTTGCTTGTATACTGTGTATTTGTATGTGTAGTGTGGATATGTCAGTTTACAATGCAACTACGCGAATAACTTTACCTAATGTGCTCTTTGTGTTTTACTACACACTGAGTATGTACCAGGCTACGTGTATGTTGAAAGAAGGGTCTATAAAGGGAATACCGACAACTATCAAATAAAATATGTTTGCACCGCCGGGAATCGAACCCGGGTCGAAAGAATGGGAATCTTCCATGATACCGCTACACCAGCGGTGCTGATGGGGACAGCTGCACACGGCCTGCTCTCTCGTTTGTATTGTTCTGTCTCGTCTGCATTCTGTGTCGTCTCTGTTTTCTTTCTCGTTTGGTTTGTTGCTTCGTTAATATTGTGTGTCTTGTTCGTATTGTCTATTTCGTTTGTATTGNATGTCTCTTTGGATTGTCTTTCTCGTTTGGATTGTTTACCCCTTTTCGTTTGTATTATTTTCATATTGTGTGTCTTGTGTGTATGCTGTGTGTACAGATAGTCCCTGAGTTACGATGGTCCGACTTACGAAATTTCGTTCTTACGATGGCGATAGCGATACGACAAAATTGTAATATATTTTAAATTTCGCGCTGCAGGAAAACGCAGCAGCAACACGTTCAATGCATGTTGAATGTTTTTTTATTAACAGATTGGGTTGTTTCCTGAAAAAAACTTTTATTACATTGCAGTTCATGTAGGAAGGCTAAGAATTTACCTGGGTTCTTTTTTACTTCACATTTTATCGTGCAATACATTATTGTAATAAAAAAATACATACAGTATATAGTTTATACAGTACGGTACTATAAATTGCTCTTTTGCTTAATTATCGCGATTCTTTAAGACTTCTGGGTAGGCTAGGCCATCTTCGACTTACGATATTTTTGACTTACGATGGGGTCGTCGTAACGCATCTCCATAGTAAGTAGAGGACTACCTGTATACGGTGTGTATGTTGTGTGCACATTGTGTGTATGCTGTGTGTCTACTGTGTGTATATTGTGTGTACATGTCTCTGTCTCGTTTGTATTGTTTAGCCCTGTCTCGTTGTCTACGTGCGATTCGCTCTGAGCCTGTCCCGTGACCTCCTGTCAGCAACGAGCCGTCACCACTTCAGCTGGCCCGCATGTGCACCTAGCCGGGCACGGCGTCGGGATGCCATCAGCGCCACTTAGTGGCGGATGGCAGTGATTGTTGTTGTTATTGTGCACCTGCACATGTGCACGTGCCTATGGGGCAAAAAAATGTTGACATGCATGTTTGAAATGTAACTTCACATACAATTAAAAATATTACGCCATAATGTGCTTGCACTGCACACTGAATATATGCGTGTTTATAACGTGGGTTATTTAAAGGGACTCACGATAATTATAAAACAACAGTCTTGCACCGTCCGGGAATCGAACCCGGGTCGAAAAAATGGGAATCTTCCATAATACCACTACACCAGCGGTGCTGATGGAGACAGCTACACACGGCCTGCCGTCTCGTTTGTATTGTTTTGTCTCGTTTGTATTGTCTGACTCATATTCTATAGTTCTTCTCGGTGAAGTCACGTAGAAAGAAAAAAAATAACAATAAAATAATAAAAATGTGAATAAAGTAAACATATCACGACGATTCGATCGCAACACAAGCGGTCGTCATCAGGTTGGTTGCTTTTTGACTCGTTTGTATTGTCTGTCTCCTTTGTAGTGTTCATCTCACTCTTTGGTTCTTTCGGTAAAGTCACGGTAGAAAGATAAAATATTAAATTAAAACACGTTCCTTCGGAGTGGACAGGTAGGAACTTGGTTGGGCAGCGCATTCGTGCACGACAGACAAATATGCACGACAGACAGACACATAATCCCTGGTGGGCAGTGTGGAACCTGTTGTTCCTACCTGTATTAAAGATAACTTGACTTGAGGTAGCCAGGCAGCCAGCCAGGTAGCCAGCCCCCTTCACTATTGGCCCCTCCCCCTTGATTAGGCCCCTCCCTTACCTCCCCCCCACCCTCCCTTAGGCCCTCCCCTGATCCTCCTCCCAAAGGCACGACAGACAGTCAGACAGACAACAAATCCCTGGTGGGCAGTGTGGAACATTGTTCCTACCTGTATAATAGCATACGACGTTTCGATTGCAACACAAGCAATCATCATCAGGTACAAATGAAAGAGAAAACAAAACCTAGTAAACTTAGAAATATAATGCGATACAACACAGAGAGTCGGCTAACATAACAGTCAACACCCTACCTGGTTGATTACGTTCTTCAAAATATTGCTACATTTATAAGAGAGATTAAACACAGAACCGGAGACACATAGACATAAGGAGAGAGAGATAACACAGAGACACACAGAGAGAGTGCCTATGTGTTTGTTTAACTTTTCTAATGTGCTCTTGGGTGTTTTACTACACACTGAGTATGTACCAGGCTACGTGCATGTTGNAAAGAAGGGGTCTATAAAGGGAATACCGACGACTATTAAATAAAAAAAGTTTGCACCGCCCGGGAATCGAACCCGGGTCGAAAGAATGGGAATCTTCCATGCTACCACTACACCAGCGGTGCTGATGGGGCAGCTACACACGGCCTGCTGTCTCGTTTGTGTTTGTCTCGTTTGTATTGTCTGCTGTTTGTATTGTGCTCTCGTTTGTGTTGTCTGTGTCGTCTCTGTTATATTTCTCGTTGGTTTGTTGACTCGTTCATATAGTGTCTTGTTCGTATTTCTGACTCGTTTGTATTGTGTCTCGTTTGTATCGTCTATCTCGTTTGTATTGTCTTTCTCGTTTGGATTGTGTCTTTGTTTGTATTATTTTTATTGTGTGCATTGTTTACTGTAGTTTTGTGTGTATTGTGTGTATACTGTGTGTATGTTGTGTGTTACTGTGTGTCTACTGTGTGTTTGTTATGTGTGTACACTCTGACTGTTTGTATTGATTTAGCCCTGTCGTGTCTACTCCAATTCCTCTGGGCCTGTCCCGTAACCTCCTGCAGAAGAGCCGTCACCACTTCAGCTGGCATGCATGTGCACCTACCGGGCACAGCGTCGCGATGCCATCAGCCCACTTAGTGGCAAATGGCAGTGATTGTTGATGGCGGCTTATTGTAGTGCATATGTCACGTGCATTATTGCAAAAATAATGTGTATAGTGTGATTAAAGTTTTGCTTCAAGAACTTAAAATATTATTCAATAGTGTGTTATACTGTTCACTGAGTATGTACCAAGCTCCGTGCGTGTTCTAAAGTGGGGACTAAATATAATTATAAAACAATATTCTTGCACCGCCCGGGAAACGAACCCGGGTCGAAAGAATGGGAATCTTCATGATACCTCTACACCAGCGGTGCTGATGGGGACAGCTACACACGTTCTGCTGTCTCGTTTGTATTGTTTGTCTCGTCTGCGCTTTGTGTTGTTTGTGTCGTCTCTGTTTTTATCTCTCGTTTGGTTTGCTTGACTCGTTCATATTGTGTCTTGTTCGTATTGTCTATTTCGTTTGTATTGTATCTCTCGTTGGGATTGTCTTTCTCTATTGATTGTTTACCCCTGTTTCGTTTGTATTATGTTCATATTGTGTGTACATTGTGTGTATGCTTTGTGTACAAATAATCCCTGAGTTACGATGGTCCGACTTACGAAATTTCGTTTTACGATGACGATACGACAAAATTGTAAGATATTTTAAATTTCGCGCGGCATGCAAACGCAGCAGCAACTCGTTCAATGCATGTTAAAAGTTTGTTTTATAACAGATTGGATTGTTTCCTGAAAAAACTTTCTATTCCATTGCAGTTCATATAGGGAGACACAATACAAAGGAGACAGACAATACAAAGGGGACACAATACTCACTTTATGCACATTTGTATTAGTTATTGTTATTATTTTTTCTTTCTACGTGACTTCACCGAAAGAACCATAGAAATGAGACGTACAATACAAACGAGACAGAACAATACAAACGAGACAGCAGACGTGTAGCTGTCCCCATCAGCACCGCTGGTGTAGCGGTATCATGGAAGATTCCCATTCTTTCGACCCGGGTTCGATTCCCGGGCGGTGCAAACATTTTTTTATTTTATAGTCGTCGGTATTCCCTTTATAGAACCCTTCTTTTCAACATGCACGGAGCTTGGTACATACTCAGTGTGAAGTAAAACATCCACGAGCACATTAGGTAAAGTTATTCGTGTAGTTACATTGTAAACTAACAGGTAAACACTCCACACACAAATACACAGTCTACAAGCAAGTACACATTTACATGTGCATACACCCACCGCGATGTCAATATCTGGCATTCCGCACTGACTCGCGTTGATCAGACGACGGCGCTGTGCCAGGGTAAGTGCACATCTAGTTGTAAAGACTCGCTGTTGGCGGGAAGTCACGGGACAGACAGAACAAACGAGACAGAAACAAGATGAACGAGACAGACAATACAATACAAACGAGACAGACAATACAAACGAATCAGACAATACAAACGAATAAATACAAACGAGANAGAACAATACAAAAGAGACAGACAATACAAACGAGACACAATACAAGACAAACAATACAAACAATACACGAAACAAAGGAGACAGACAATACAAACGAATAGACAATACAAACGAGACAGACAATACAAAAAGAACAATACAAAGGAGACAGACAATACCGAGNAANATTCCCAAATACNACCGCCTGTGTTGCGACGAAACGTGATAATACAAACGAAACGTCGTGACCAAGAAGACNAATAGAAAAAAAACACGACGTTTCGTCCCATCAGCACGCTGGTGTGAGTTATTTTATTCTTTCGACCCGGGTTCGATTCCGGGCGGTGCAAACATATTTTTATTTAAAGTCGTTAGACCCCTTCTTCTAAACATGCACGTAGCCTGGTACATACTCATGTACAGTACAAGCACAGACTTTGTATATTATAATCACACATATACACATTATTTTGACACACATATCCACGCACAGACATGCGTTTACACGCATAACTTGGCAATATCAACGACACTCCCACTCATCACGGCGCTGTGCCAGGCGAGTGCACATCAAGTCCAAGTGACATTTGAAGACTCGCTGTTGGCGGGAAGTCACGGCACAGGCCCAGGACAATGGAGAAAAGCGAAACTAAAGAAACAACAATACAAACGAGTCAGACAATACAAACGAGACGACAATACAAACGAGACAGACAATACAAACGAGTCAGACAAATCAAACGAAACAGACAATTAACGAGACACACAAACGAGACAGACAATAACGTAGTCAGAAATCAAACAAGAAACAACATTAACGAGTCAGACAATACGAACGAGACACAATACAAACGAGACAGACAATACAAACGAAACAGACAATTCAAACGAGTCAGACAATACGAACGAGACAGACAATACAAACGAGTCAGACAAATCAAACGAAACAGACAATTCAAACGAGTCAGACAATACGAACGAGACAACAATACAAACGAGACAGACAATNCAAACGAAACAGACAATTCAAACGAGTCAGACAATACAAACGAGACAACAATACAAACGAGACAGACAATACAAACGAGTCAGACAATACAAACGAGACAGACAATACAAACGAGACAGACAATACAANCGAGACAGACAATACGAACGAGACAGACAATACAAACGAGTCAGACAATACAAACGAGACAGACAATCAAACGAGACAGACAATACAAACGAGTCAGACAATACAAACGAGACAGACAATTCAAACGAGACAGACAATACAAACGGCTAAACCATACAAACGAGTCATACATTACACACGAGACGGAAAAATACATTCGAGACAAACACCACTTACGTCACGNAACATGATTGTCAGTTGCATGCGTAGTTGCTGTCACATGACATGGTTGCTTGAGTTGCACGCGACATGGTTGCTTAGGCTCCGACGTCACGCAGGGGGTGGGGGGGGTCACTTGTGACGATGTGTGGAGGGGGGGGGGGGTTGAGAAATGTGACGTCCATCAAAAGCGCAACTTTCAATAAACAACACGTTCTACTTAATTAAATGACTTTTTTTACAAATACGCACTACGATGACAATAGTTTAAAGCAATTTAAAGCATGTTTTATTTGGGGGGGCAGAGCTTTGTGACGTCATATTTAAANGGGGGGGGCTGACTTTTTGTGACGCCGTGTGGCACGGGGGGGGGGGTCAAATCGTCCAATCGCGTGACGTCATTTTGGAGGCCCCTTAGCTTGACGTCTGGTTGCTCAGGTGCATAGGTTGCACGCGCCGGGTTTTACTGATTGCTCAATCGTGGCGTGTAAGCGCTGGGCGGCGGCTGTGGTAAGTGTTGGGGTCTGTGGGTGTGTGTGCAAGTGGTGTGTGTCTCGGGAGCGTGGTGTAGTGGTTAGTGTACGAACCTGGCGACCGGGTTCGATTCCCGCTCACGGTCAACCGGTCTGGGCCTCCCTAGGTCGACTCAGCCTCAAATGAGTACCTGGTGCGGGTGTAAAGATCGCCACTGGGAGACAAAGGCGGTCGGGCGTCGTGTACCGTTCGGCCTCCATAGGTGCTCGCTAACAGCACTTCCCCTACAGTCGTGAAGGCTATAGGGGGATCTTTATCTTTGTCTCGGAATGTTTCCGTGTTCATTGCCGAATCGAGCCGGGGCCGGCTCGGAGCGGAATGTATTCTCGCCATGGACAAGTTGTCAATGTCCGTCTGAGAATTTCATCATCACCTCGGCATCGCCAGCAACAGCTGCAATGGGCAATCCACTGCTGGATGAAAACCTCCCCCCGCCCGCCCTCTCGCACCAACCCCACCCCCGTCGCTATCATCTCTCACGATCTGCGATGACAAAATTCCCTGGAACGTCAAAGGCGGTACGCCGCGGGTCTTCGTCTCACCGGTGTCAATAAAGTTGCACGGATGTCGTGAAGACAAAGAGCTCCCGTGGAGCGGTGAACAGGCGAATTCACTCTTACGCGATCTAACCCCGAGAGCCTTCTTCGTTGTGAATAATGCTGGTGGCGAAAGCCGACGTGTGTAACTTATTACGGGTGCATCTTCGTGGTTCTTTCGGTAAAGTCACGTCGAATGGAAATAATAAAATAATAAAAATAAAGCGTAATAAAAAATAAAATAAGAATGATTTTATTATGCTTTATTTTAAAATAAGAATTATTTTATTATGGAAATAATAAAATAATAAAAATAACGCATAATAAAATAAGAATTATTTTATTATGCTTTATTTTAAAATAAGAATTATTTTATTAAGCTTTATTTTTATTATTTTATTATTTCCAATCTACGTGACTTTACCGAAAGAACCAAGAAGATGAATCCCTGCAGTCACAAAGCTTTAAATCGAAATGTATTACGGGTGAACAGACTGTTGGGCAAGTGCCTCGAGGCGTTGGGGGGGGTGGGCGACAAACCACGCGCGGACGCCTTTGTCTTCCCAATGTGGACGTTTTACACACCGCACCAGGTACTAATTCATCTTCTTGGTTCTTTCGGTAAAGTCACATAGAAGGGAAATAATAAAATAATAAAATAAAACATAATAAATAATCTATTATGTAATTATTATCGTATAATAATATATAATAAAGTATATATTAATTNCTTATTTTATTATTGTATTATGTTTTATTTTTANTTTTATTCTTTTAACAGGACCCTGCGGGTGGGCTGGTAGGAATAATACTTAGTACCGGTACAGAGATATCGACCGGGTATAGAGGAGTTAAAGAAAAAATACTGTATTCTAGTGTAACGTTAATTAAAAGTGTTTGTTTTGACAAGAAACGCTGTGAGATTTATAGACTCGTAGTCTTTCATTTCCAACACCACCCTCAACACCACCCTCCCNCGGACGGACGGACGGACGGACGGACGGACGGACACATTAATCTATTGGTGGTCTGGTCCACTTCGTTCCTACCAATATAACCCCCCCAATCACTCGCTCGTGATCAATATACCCCCAATCACTCGCTCGTGATCAATAACCCCCCAATCACTCGCTCGTGATCAATAACCCCCCAATCACTCCCTCGTGATCAATAACCCCCCAATCACTCGCTCGTGATCAATAACCTCCCCCAATCACTCGCTCGTGATCAATAACCCCCCAATCACTCGTGATCAATAACCCCCCAATCACTCGTGATCGATAACCCCCAATCACTCGTGATCAATAANCCCCCAATCGCTCGTGATCAATAACCCCCCAATCACTCGCTCGTGATCAATAACCCCCCCAATCACTCGCTCGTGATCAATAACCCCCCAATCACTCGCTCGTGATCAATAACCCCCCAATCACTCGCTCGTGATCAATAACCCCCCAATCACTCTCTCGTGATCAATAACCCCCCAATCACTCGCTCGTGATCAATAACCCCCCAATCACTCGCTCGTGATCAATAANCCCCCCAATCACTCGCTCGTGATCAATAACCCCCCAATCACTCGCTCGTGATCAATAANCCCCCAATCACTCGCTCGTAATCAATAACCCCCCAATCACTCGTGATCAATAACCCCCCAATCACTCGTGATCGATAACCCCCAATCACTCGTGATCTATAACCCCCAATCACTCGTGATCGATAACCCCCAATCACTCGTGATCAATAACCCCCCAATCACTCGTGATCAATAACCCCCAATCACTCGTGATCAATAACCCCCCCAATCACTCGTGATCGATAANCCCCCAATCACTCGTGATCAATAACCTCCCAATCACTCGCTCGTGATCAATAACCCCCCAAGCACTCGCTCGTGATCAATAACCCCCCAATCACTCCTCGTGATCAATAACCCCCAATCACTCGCTCGTGATCAATAACCCCCCAATCACTCCCTCGTGATCAATAACCCCCCAATCACTCGCTCGTGATCAATAACCCCCCAATCACTCGCTCGTGATCAATAACCCCCCAATCACTCCCTCGTGATCAATAACCCCCCATCACTCCCTCGTGATCAATAACCCCCCCAATCACTCGCTCGTGATCAATATACCCCCAATCACTCGCTCGTGATCAATAACCCCCAATCACTCGCTCGTGATCAATAACCCCCCAATCACTCGCTCGTGATCAATAACCTCCCCCAATCACTCGCTCATGATCAATAACCCCCCAATCACTCGCTCGTAATCAATAACCCCCCAATCACTCGCTCGTGATCAATAACCTCCCCAATCACTCACTCGTGATCAATAACCCCCCAATCACTCGTGATCGATAACCCCCAATCACTCGTGATCAATAACCCCCCAATCACTCGTGATCAATAACCCCCCAATCACTCGTGATCAATAACCCCCAATCACTCGTGATCAATAACCCCCCAATCACTCGCTCGTGATCAATAACCCCCCAATCACTCGCTCGTGATCAATAACCCCCCAATCACTCGCTCGTGATCAATAACCCCCCAATCACTCGCTCGTGATCAATAACCCCCCAATCACTCGCTCGTGATCAATACCCCCCCCAATCACTCGCTCGTGATCAATAACCCCCCAATCACTCCCTCGTGATCAATAACCCCCCAATCACTCGCTCGTGATCAATAACCTCCCCAATCACTCGCTCGTGATCAATAACCCCCCAATCACTCGTGATCAATAACCCCCCAATCACTCGTGATCGATAACCCCCAATCACTCGTGATCAATAACCCCCAATCACTCGCTCGTGATCAATAACCCCCAATCGCTCGTGATCAATAACCCCCCAATCACTCGCTCGTGATCAATAACCCCCCCAATCACTCGCTCGTGATCAATAACCCCCAATCACTCGCTCGTGATCAATAACCCCCAATCACTCGCTCGTGATCAATAACCCCCCAATCACTCGCTCGTGATCAATAACCTCCCAATCACTCGCTCGTGATCAATAACCCCCAATCACTCGCTCGTGATCAATAACCCCCCAATCACTCGCTCGTGATCAATAACCCCCCAATCACTCGCTCATGATCAATAACCCCCCAATCACTCGTGATCAATAACCCCCCCAATCACTCGTGATCGATAACCCCCAATCACTCGTGATCAATAACCTCCCAATCACTCGCTCGTGATCAATAACCCCCCAAGCACTCGCTCGTGATCAATAACCCCCCAATCACTCCTCGTGATCAATAACCCCCAATCACTCGCTCGTGATCAATAACCCCCAATCACTCCCTCGTGATCAATAACCCCCCAATCACTCGCTCGTGATCAATAACCCCCCAATCACTCGCTCGTGATCAATAACCCCCCAATCACTCCCTCGTGATCAATAACCCCCCAATCACTCGCTCGTGATCAATAACCCCCCAATCACTCGCTCGTGATCAATATACCCCCAATCACTCGCTCGTGATCAATAACCCCCAATCACTCGCTCGTGATCAATAACCCCCCAATCACTCGCTCGTGATCAATAACCCCCCAATCACTTGCTCGTGATCAATAACCCCCCAATCACTCGCTCGTGATCAATAACCCCCCAATCACTCTCTCGTGATCAATAACCCCCCAATCACTCGCTCGTGATCAATAACCCCCCAATCACTCGCTCGTGATCAATAACCCCCCAATCACTCCCTCGTGATCAATAACCCCCCAATCACTCGCTCGTGATCAATAACCCCCCAATCACTCGCTCGTGATCAATATACCCCCAATCACTCGCTCGTGATCAATAACCCCCAATCACTCGCTCGTGATCAATAACCCCCCAATCACTCGCTCGTGATCAATAACCCCCCAATCACTCCCTCGTGATCAATAACCCCCCCAATCACTCACTCGTGATCAATAACCCCCCCAATCACTCGCTCGTGATCAATAACCCCCCAATCACAGAAATGCCAAACCCTCCCACGGACGGACGGACGGACGGACGGACGGACGGACGACGGACGGACGGACGGACGGACGGACGGACGGACGGACGGACACATTAATCTATTGGTGGTCTGGTCCACTTCGTTCCTACCAGTATTATTTCCCTTCTACGTGACTTTACCGAAAGAACCAAGAAGATGAATCCCTGCAGTCACGAAAGCATTAAATCGAAAGAAAAAAATCAGGTACTAATTGTTTAGGCCGAGCCGACCTAGGCGAGTCCCACAAGGCCCCGGTTTCAGATAACCGCCGTCACCGCTGCCCCACGTGGTGCTGAAATCAAGAGACCCGCGTCTTGTGGTTTTCCACCAAAGCGAGCGCGGTAAGAACGCGTCCGAGAGGGGGGGAGGCGGCGATGGGGACGACGCTTTACAGCTCATCGGATTTCCTCCGGCTTAGATTCTCATTCCGAGACCGATTCACTTACAGGTGCTCGATGGATAGTTGCTGTCGTAGGATCGCGAGCGGGGGGGGGGGCGGAGGGGGGGGTAGTGGCTTCATCCAACAGTGGTTTGATCATGTCCAATGATTACACTGGTCAACAAAAACAAAAAAACATTTTTTTTCCGGCCTGGATTTTGCAGCTGTCTCAGACTAATTTCAGGGTGCTGATTCCAAATCTGATCTCAGATTTGCTCTATCACATCTCATTTTTATGCTATCGGTATACCCCATTTTCATTGATTTTACCCGAAATTAACTCTGCCACTTATGATTGCAAGTTGTTGCGAGTCAGTGACTGCTTTAGTGTTAAAATATAGTGCTGTATTTTTAGGATAGTGTGCTTATAATAAATCCACGTTTATTTAATATTTTTCTTCTGCAGTTTTTATCGAAAATGCAATATTCGATATCTCAAAAACCTGATGCGATAGACAAAAACTGATGCCAGATTTGGAATCAGCACCCCAAAAGTGCCTTAAACCCGTTGGAATACCTCGTGCCAGAAAAAGTGTGTTGACCAGTGTTATGTGATGATGATGTCTTGAATGCCATGGGAGGTTAATGAAAGGGCGGTGACTCCCGACCCGTGTTTCATTGTCCAGCAGGGGTCTAAACGTGGACTTGCTCCCCCCCCCCCCCCGTGGCTCACGGAGCCAGAACGCGGCAGAGGCGAAGCACAAGGCGACTCCAGAGCCGCGCCGAGACCCAAACAGGATGTTGCTGCTGCTGCTGATGAAAGTGATGTTCTTTTAATGTTTCTGATGATCTGCTGATGAAAGTGGGCTAATGCTGCTCTGCTGATGAAAGTGGTGTTCTTTCTAATGCTTGCTGCTGCTGATGAAAGTGATGTTCTTTCTAATGCTGCTGCTGCTGATGATGAAAGTGATGTTCTTTCTAATGCTGCTGATGATGAAAGTGATGTTCTTTCTAATGCTGCTGCTGCTGATGCTGAAAGTGATGTTCTTTCTAATGCTGCTGATGATGATGATGAAAGTGGTGTTCTTTCTAATGCTGCTGCTGCTGATGATGATGATGAAAGTGATGTTTCTTCTAATGCTGCTGATGATGAAAGTGATGTTTTTTCAATGCTGCTGCTGATGCTGCTGATGAAAGTGATGTTCTTTCTAATGTTGCTGCTGATGATGATGATGATGATGTTCTTTCTAATGCTGCTGCTGATAATGATGCTGCTGCTGATGAAAGTGATGTTCTTTCTAATTGTGCTGCTAATGATGCTGCTGCTGCTGCTGCTGATGATGATGATGTTGATGCTGATGATGATGCTGCTGATGATGATGCTGCTGATGATGATGCTGCTGCTAATGAAACTGATGGTCTTTCTAATTCTGCTCCTGCTGCTGCGAATGGCGTACAAGCGAGACAGAACAACACAAACGAGACAGAACAATACAAACGAGACGAAACAATCCAAACGGGACAGCAGACGTGTGCAGCTGTCCCCATCAGCACCGCTGGTGTAGAGGTATCATGAAGATTCCCATTCTTTCGACCCGGGTTCGATTCCCGGGCGGTGCAAGACTCTTTATTTTATATTTACTTTTAGTCATCTCGCTGCACCGATCTGACACCAATTAATCATTTGACAGAACCTCCTTCCCACGTCTTCCGTCTGCTTCTCTCTCTTTCGTGATTTATATTCTCCAGCACGACGCGTACCGCTTTGCACAATCCCACAACCGGGTACAGTGCTTGATAAGGGCGACTGATTGGTTATGATAAAGCTGGTGCGCATGAAAAACTAAATAAAACTTTATTCTTCATTTCAAGCTTTCGTGACTGCAGGAATCCATACTCTTTGATTATCATTATATATAAGGATTTAAAAACACATTCCTGCGGAGGGAGCTGGTAGTAACGTTGGGTTGCTCGGTCAATGGCCAGGGTCAACGGCGGCGTGGTGTATCCGCAAATATGCCCGACTGTGAGGGCGGGCACAAGCCGGCGTGAGTTGGTTTAACGTTGAGTTTTATAAGGCACCACGGGGTGACCAGCCCCTCCCCACCCAGCCCCACCCCACCCTCCCCTCCCCACGCAGCCCCTCCCCACCCTCCCCACTCCACCCAGCCCCTCCCCACCCAGCCCCAACCTCCCGGGCCCAGCCCCTCCCCTCTCCACCCAGCCCCTCCCCACCCTCCCCTCTCCACCCAGCCCCACCCCTCCCATTTTTGGATGCACCACGGACGGACGGACGGACACAATAATCCCCTGTGGGCTGGTGGAACCATGAGGTTCCTACCAGTACAAGTCCTTGTATATAAAGAAGACTCTACATATACAGTGAGGAAAAAAGTATTTGATCCCCTGCTGATTTTGTACGTTTGCCCACTGACAAATAAATTATCAGTCTGTAATTTTAATGGTAGGTTTATTTGAACAGTGAGAGACAGAATAACAACAACAAAAAATCCAGAAAAACGCATGTCAAAAATGTCAGAAATTTATTTGCATTTTAATGAGGGAAATAAGTATTTGACCCCCTCTGCAAAACATGACTTAGTACTTGGTGGCAAAACCCTTGTTGGCAATCACAGAGGTCAGACGTTTCTTGTAGTTGGCCACCGGGGATCAAATACTTTTTTTCCCTCACTGTATAAGGACTTGTTGTTTCAGAAGCCTGTTTCTCTATCTCACCTGAGGACGATTGCTTGCGTGGCGATCGAAACGTCGTTTATCTATTATTATTTTCTACAAAACAATTTTTTATTTTCATAGGTTTTTTCGGTAAAGTCACGTAGTAAAAACATTAAAAAGTAAAATAAAAGAATGTGATTTTTATTTTATTTTACTTTTAAATGTTTTTACCTACGTGACTTTACCGAAAAAACCTAAGAATAAGAATCATTGCAGTCACGAAAGCTTCAAATCTAGAATAATTTTTTTATTTCACCAAGTAAGGCCCACTGAGCTATGCAGCTCTTTTTGCAGAAGCGACCGATTAGCCCAGCGAGGTGGCTTGTCATCATGCGGGCATTTATCGCAGTAGCCAAACTTCTCTGAACGCGGGATGTTGATTCTGAAATAAATCCTTTATATGCGTGGCGGCTAGAGTCTCTCGTCCTCTGGCTTGAGATGGCTGCTACATATGGGTCAGATGATTGCATTGCACCATTAAGCAATTGGTAATTAAATATAATATTTTTGTCCTAAAAAGTGTAAAATTTTGGAAAACATTTTTCTCGAAAATTAATTGTCACGCACAACGAGTCTGTGTGCAAAATGTCAGCTCGATTGGATCACGGGAAGTGGGTTAAAAAACGACCGAAAGATTTGCACGGTCGTAAGCAAGCAAGCAAGCGAACTTAATATAAAGGATTTAATAAGTATAACCCGTAAAAGTTTTTCACTCTAAATCCTTTATATGCGTGGCGGCTAGAGTCCTCTCGTCCTCTGGCTTGAGATGGCTGCCACCTATGGGTCAGATGATTGTCTGCAGTATTAAGCAATTGGTAATTAAATATTTAATTTGTTTTCCCTAAACAGTGTAAAATTTTTGAATTTTTTTTCACGAACATTAATTGTCTCGCACAACGAGTCTGTGTGCAAAATGTCAGCTCGATTTGATCACGGGAAGTGGGTTAAAAAACGACCGAAAGATTTGCACGGTCGTAAGCGCGCAAGCAAGCAAGCAAGCGAACTTAATATAAAGGATTTAAAAATACGGAGGACCCGAGGGGAAAAATTACGCGACCACGAGGAGGAGAGACACGCTGCACATTCCAGCTGATGATGCTGACACAAACTGATGTTGCAACTGTAGTGCACCTGATGGTGCTTTCACGACCAACCCGCACTGACCAGCGTGGGTGAAGTATGGTCAAACATAGATTTGAAACTTTCGTGACTGCAAGGATTCATATTCTTAGGGTTTTTCGGTAAAGTCACGTAGGTNAAAAAATTAAAATTAATGAAAGTAAAATAAAAATAAAATAAAAAATAAAAATCACGACGTTTTGGAGGCAACACAAGCTTCCGTCTTCAGGTGGACAGTCACAGCACGATAGCTGTATTCTATTTTTATTTTACTTTTATTAATTTAAAAAATTTTACCTACGTGACTTTACCGAAAAAACCTAAGAATATGGTCAAACCATTTCCAGGACTGTACGTAGCCGGTCGTGCCAATCGGAGGTTCGGCAGAAGCACCACAAACTAAACACACAATTTAACTCGTAGCAGGAAAATGTGCTTAATGTTAGGAGCAATGCCCCTACTGCAGTGCTATAGACGGCAAATCCCCTCCCCCCACCATCTCAGCCCTCCCCTCCCACCTCCCCCCACTTCACCCCTCCGCCTCCACCATCAAATCGCACGCTGTTGCAAATCAAAAGAAGCATCGCTTACAAGATGTTTATGCAACAGATCAGTCGATATCTCTCACTAACGTCTGTGGGGCGCGGGAGGTTCGTGTGGGTGGTGGTGACCTTGGGTCCCACAGGGGATATTTTGAAATCCAGCATCAGGGGCGCCACGGTGGCTATGAGATGTTAACTACCTCGCCTGGTATACAGGAGGTCGTGGGTTCGCTACCGACCCTGACGCCTGCTGCTGTATATTTGGAGTTTGCGTGTCTCTCTCTCATCAGCATCTTCATCACGGTGGCTAGGAGATGTTAACTGCCTCGCCTGGTATACAGGAGGTTGTGGCTTCGATCCTGACCCTGACGCCTGCTGTGTATTTGGAGTTTGCGTGTCTCTCTCTCTCATTATCATCACGGTGGCTAGGAGATGTTAACTACCTCGCCTGATATACAGGAGGTCGTGGTTTCGATCCCGACCCTGACGACGCCTCTAAATTTGGAGTTTGCGGTGTCTTTCTCCCATGGTCGCGTGGATTTATCTCCGGGTCCTCTGGTTTTTCCCTCCAGAGTTCAAATCCCGGTTGGGACTCCAACCCATCACCCATCGAAGTACAATATTGAGAGAAGCCACACACATATACAGGCGTCGTCAGACTCGAGATCGAACCCACGGCCTCCTGTATACCAGGCGAGCTGGTTAACATCTTGCCACGGTGGTGCCTTGGCGAATCGATATAATCGCGGGTGAATGCTTAGAATTCCAGGTGAGCGCTTAGAACATCGGGTGTGGTTTTCGATTTAAAGCTTTCGTGACTGCAGGGATTCATATTCTTGGTTATTTCGGTAAAGTCACGTAGAAGGGAAATAATAAAAATAAAAATAAAACGTGACTTTAAAAAAATATTGATTTTTCCCTTTCACGTGACTTTACCGCAAGGAATCAGCTTCTTGTTTCTTTCGGTAAGTACGTAGAAGGGAAGATNAAATAATAAAATAAAACATAATAAAACAATCTCACGACGTTTCGGCTACACGCAAGCAGCCTCTCAGGTGAAGAATGAGTACACTAGGAGCTTATATATAAGTGCATTGGGGTGAGAGCGCCAAAAGAATGTATGTGAAGAATTTATTCGAAAAGTAGGCGTTCGGGTCAAAGTCATATTATGCCCACTGCCAGCAGCAACGGGTGCAGGGATTGTAACAAAGGAAAGGAATGTTAATGATATGTAGCTGCAGTTACTCAACAACCACGTAGAAAACTAAAGTATAAACTACATAAAAACTAAAGATAAACTGCCATCGCACCATCAGTATTTACTATACTCTATAGCTGAGTTACCCAATAATACATTACAATTTTACCTCGTAAAATTCATAATATGCCCATCTAACCTTATTCTCTTACATCACACGAGCATATACCACTATATACCCATGCCCAACATTAAATTATATACTGTTTGCTGTCCAACTATACTTATACATTTAATATCACACTATGTATTATTCTACACACCCTAGTATCGAAATGGTTTATTACGTCCTTCCAATATTGCCCAGAATCCATTTCTCGGTTAAAATTGTCTCTGTGTTTGTATATGTGGATGCCTCATGAACGAATCTCTCATGTAGCCAGATGGCCAAGACCTCTGTCTTGGAGAAGTCAATATCATGTGAGCCCATGAGTTGTAACAGTCACGAAAGCTTTAAATCGAAATATGAATCAGGTGGATGTTTAGGATCCCAGGTGAGTGTTTAGAATTCCGGTGAGTTGATATATCACGGGTGCATGTCTAGAATCCCATGAGCGTTTTGGCTCACAGGTGAGCGTTTAGGTCACAGTATGGCCGTACACTGAGGTCCCAGTATACTTGTAGGTGATGCGCCAGAGGAAGCTATGCGAAGAATTTATTCGAATGTTGCAGTTCACGGTCAACGTCAACTCCTCCCCACGCCACCGTATCGCCTGCCGCCATGAAGAACATGTGTCCCAATGNCCCCGTGTCCTCATGCCTCCGCGTCCCCGTGTTCTAATATTTATGCCCCATACCCCCGATGCCCATGCCCCCGTCCCAGTGTTTAAGTGCCCGTGGCCCAATATTTATGTGGCCCTGTCCCAGTATGCCCATGCCCAGTATGCCCATGCCCCATGCCCAGTATGCCCATGCCCATGTCCCAGTATACCCATGCATGTCCCAGTATACCCATGCCCCATGCCCCAGTATGCCCATGCCCCATGTCCCAGTATGCCCATGCCCCATGTCCCAGTATACCCATGCCCATGTCCCAGTATGCCCATGCCCCAGTATACCCATGCCCCATGTCCCAGTATACCCATGCCCATGTCCCAGTATACCCATGCCCATGTCCCAGTATACCATGCCCATGTCCCAGTATACCATGCCCATGTCCCAGTATACCCATGCCCATGTCCCAGTATGCCCATGTCCCAGTATGCCCATGCCCCATGTCCCAGTATACCCATGCCCCATGTCCCAGTATACCCATGCCCATGTCCCAGTATACCCATGCCCCAGTATGCCCATGCCCATGTCCCAGTATGCCCATGCCCCATGTCCCAGTATGCCCATGCCCCATGTCCCAGTATACCCATGCCCATGTCCCAGTATGCCCATGCCCCAGTATACCCATGCCCATGTCTCAGTATACCCATGCCCCATGCCCCAGTATGCCCATGCCCATGTCCCAGTATGCCCATGCCCCATGTCCCAGTATACCCATGCCCATGTCCCAGTATGCCCATGCCCCAGTATACCCATGCCCATGTCTCAGTATACCCATGCCCATGCCCCAGTATAGCCATGCCCATGCCCCAGTATACCCATGCCCCATGCCCCAGTATACCCATGCCCCAGTATGCCCATGCCCATGTCCCAGTATACCCATGTCCCAGTATACCCATGCCCCATGCCCCAGTATACCCATGCCCCAGTATACCCATGCCCCATGCCCCAGTATACCCATCCCCAGTATGCCCATGCCCATGTCCCAGTATACCCATCCCCAGTATGCCCATGCCCATGTCCCAGTATGCCCATGCCCCATGCCCCAGTATACCCATGNCCCATGNCCCATTACCCATGCCCCATGCCCAGTATGCCCATGCCCCAGTATGCCCATGCCCATGCCCCAGTATACCCATGCCCCAGTATGCCCATGCCCATGCCCCAGTATGCCCATGCCATGCCCCAGTATGCCCATGCCCCAGTATGCCCATGCCCCATGCCCATGTCCCCATGCCCAGTATGCCCATGCCCATGTCCCAGTATGCCCATGCCCCATGTCCCTATGCCCATGCCCCAGTATACCCATGCNCCATGCAGTATACCCATGCCATGTCCCATGCCCATGCCCCAGTATGCCCATGCCCATGCCCAGTATACCATGCCCCAGTATACCCATGCCCAGTATACCCATGCCCCATGCCCATGTNCCCATGCCCCAGTATACCCATGCCCATGTCCCANTATACCCATGCCCAGTATGCCCATGCCCATGCCCCAGTATGCCCATGCCATGCCCCATGNCCCCATGCCCCAGTATGCCCATGCCCATGNCCCAGTATGCCCATGCCCATGTCCCAGTATGCCCATGCCCCAGTATACCCATGCCCATGNCCCAGTATACCCATGCCCATGTCCCAGTATGCCCATGCCCCAGTATGCCCATGCCCATGTCCCAGTATGCCCATGCCCCAGTATACCCATGCCCCAGTATACCCATGCCCAGTATGCCCATGCCCCAGTATGCCCATGNCCCATGNCCCATGCCCAGTATACCCATGCCCCATGCCCATGCCCCGGTATACCCATGCCCCATGCCCCATGCCCCAGTATGCCCATGCCCCATGCCCATGTCCCATTGCCCCAGTATGCCCATGCCCCGTGTCCCTGCGGGAGAAGGGCGTGCGGACAGACGAGGGAGCTGGCACCCACCAATGAGCCCTGGAACGTGCGATGGAGGAGGCAAATCTGAAGACGATCGGCTGCAGGGATGGTTAAAAATAAACCCGTAAAAACAAAGTTTTTCACTATAAATCCTTTATATGCGTGGCATCGGTTTTATTTTATTATTCATTTCTGTTTTTCTTGAGTAAGAGTTTCATTTCTTATCACATTGGTATTTTAAATTAAATATGAATTTTTTTTCCTAAAAGTGGAAAATTTTGGAATTTTTTTTCACGAAAATTAATTGTCACGTGCAACAAGTCTGTGTGCAAAATGTCAGCTCGATTGGATCACGGGAAGTGGGTTAAAAAACGACCGAAAGATTTGCACGGTCGTAAGCAAGCAAGCACGCAAGCAAGCAAGCGAACTTAATAAAAATTAAAAAAAAAGTTTTTCACTATAAATCCTTTATATGCGTGGCGGCTAGAGTCCTCTCGTCATCTGGCTTGAGATGGCTGCCACCTATAGGTCAGATGATTGCCTGCCACCATTAAGCAATTGGTAATGAAATTAAAAAATTTTCCTAAAAAGTGTAAAATTTGAGAAAAAATTTCACGAACATTAATTGTCACGCACAACGAGTCTGTGTGCAAAATGTCAGCTCGATTGGACCACGGGAAGTGGGTTAAAAAACGACCGAAAGATTTGCACGGTCCTAAGCAAGCAAGCAAGCACGCTAACTTAATATAAAGAATTTAAAAAGAAGATGTATTCTGCAGAGGGACACGAAGTGATGAAACCTGGAGTTGTTGCTACCACGACGAGCAGCTCCATCAATCGCAAAACTAGGTATATTGGATGCGGTGATCTTGGCTGTGGTAAATTCTAGATTTGAAGCTTTCGTGACTGCAAGGATTCATACTCTTAGTTCTTTCGGTAAAGTCACGTGACTTTACCGAAAGAACTAAGATATGTGGAATAAATATTGCCCGAGTGGCTGGTCTAATCTGGATTTAAAGCTTTCGTGACTGCATGAATCCATACTCTCTGGTTCTTTCGATAAAGTTACGTAGGTATAAATAAAATAAATCACGACGTTTCGGGCGCAACACAAGCGTCCGTCATCAGGTGGGAAAGCGTGGCTTGCTGCTGATGCAGTCTGGTATAGCCTGGGACTAAGGCTAAGTTCACGTGATTTTGTTCAACCAGGCGGTGAGAGATCAAGAGGGGAGCTACGCGTCTCATTCGCAAGAGCGTCTTGGGGTCGACAGCAGATTTGTGCCACAAAGGCATGGCTGCAGTGTTGGGTTTATCTATGGCAGTAATGTTGGTTTATCTATGGCAGTATATAGTACGGTATATGCTCGTGTGATGTAAGAGAATAAAGTTTAGATGGAAGCATATTATAGAATTTTTACGACGTAGAATTGTAATGTATTACTTGCTGTTAGTAACTCAGCTTATTGTAGAGTATAGTAAGTATACTGATGGTGCTATGCAATTTATACTTTAGTTTTTTATGTAGTTTATACTTTAGTTTTCTACGTGGTTGTTGAGTAACTGCAGCTACATATCATTAACTTTCCTTTCCTTTGTTACTGCTAATCCCTGCACCCCCCTTGGTGCTGCTGATCCTGCATAATGCATGGGCATAATATGACTTTGAAACCCCCCGCCACCTCCTACGCATTTTCATGAATATGCTAAATTCCTCTTCATATGCACATTCTTTTTGTTAAGGAGCTCTTCTTCCACCCCAACGCAGCTTATATATAAGCTCCTAGTTTGGCAGTGTCTCATTCTTCACCTGAAGACGGCTGCTTGCGTTGTAGCCGAAACGTCGTGAGAATTATTTTATTTTATTATGTTTTATTTTTATTATTTTATTACTTCCCTTCTACGTGACTTTACCGAAAGAACCAAGAAGAGATGAGGGATATTGAATGTGATGTACCATCTGGCATTGCAAGTCCCGTGGCAACAAACAAACGTTGCTCAGATTTGAAGCTTTCGTGACTGCAATGGTTCTATTCTTAGGTTTTTTCGGTAAAGTCACGTAGGTAAAAACATTCAAAAGTAAATAAAATAAAATCACGACGTTTCGGAGGCAACACAAGCTTCCGTCTTCAGGTGGTACCGTCACAGCCACGACGCTGTATCAACAGTAGCTCTGCAATCTCTCATTTACTTGATACAGCGTCGTGGCTGTGACGGTACCACCTGAAGATGGAAGCTTGTGTTGCCTCCGAAACGTCGTGATTTTTATTTTATTTTACTTTTTAATGTTTTTACCTACGTGACTTTACCGAAAAAACCTAAGAATATGAACCATTGCTCTGTTTAACACGGAGGCTTTCGTGACCAATACCATCCGTAATACAATTTTTTTTCTATTTAAGAACGAAACAGGAATATTTCTCCACAAATCTGGCTGTCGCCTGCTATTCCAGTTGTAATTACTGGCGAAACGTCGCACTCAGATTGTAAATGTTGTGGATTTGCTCTCCAACACACAACCGGTTAGTGCTGTTCTAGTGACGAATTGGCTACGTTCTGTTTACGTGACAAACCCTTACTGATTGCCTGTGTCGGGTGGTGGAGGGTTTAACGACACGTTTATCACCATACTCTTTGGAAAGAGCTCTTTCTCCTACGTCAGCAGTTCTCCTGCTGTGTTTGCTTCAGCTGAAGAAGGTTGCTTGTGTTGCGACCGAAACGTCGTGATCTATTAATTTTCTACCCACGTGACTTTACCGAAAAACCAAAGAGTATGGATTCCTGCAGTCACGAAAGCTTCAGATCAACATTTATAACCATTATACTCTAACACCGGGGAAGCTGTCCATTCATGTTGCTCAGCGGATACAATTACACAACAACTTTGCGTAGCCTCGCTGTGAACCGTACCCGAGACATCACAGAATTGGCGTTGGTGGTTCGCTACGCTTACACACTTTGCGTTTAACAAAAGGGTGGGGAGGTGTGTGTGTGTACGCGTGTGATGCTCGCTAACAGCACTTACCAAACAGTCTGTTAAGGCTATATGGGGGATCTTTTTTTTATCTTTGAGTACGTGTGTACATGTGTGTGTACGTGTGTACGTGTGTGTGTACGTGTGTGTGTGTGTGTGTACGTGTGTGTGTACGTGTGTGTACGTGTGTGTGTGTGTGTGTGTGTGTGTGTGTGTGTGTGTNNGTGTGTGTGTACGTGTGTGTNCGTGTGTGTAAGTGTGTGTGTACGTGTGTGTGTGTACGTGTGTGTGCGTGTGTGTGTACNTGTGTGTGTGTACGTGTGTATATGTGTGTGTGTGTACGTGTGTGTGTGTGTGTGTGTGTGTGTGTGTGGGGAGCGGTGGTGTAGCGGTTAGCGCGCTGCACTACGAACTTGGCGACCCGGGTTCGATTCCCGCTCACGGCAAACACCAGTGACGATTATCTGAACCGGTCCTGGACCTCCCCTCGGTCGACTCAGCCTCAAATGAGTAGCTGGAGCGATGTGCAAACATCGCCACTGGGAAGACAAAGGCGGCTGGGTGTGGCGCTGGCAACCCAAACTCCTCGTGTGCCGTGCCGGCCTTCATAGGTGCTGCTCGCTAACAGCACTTGCCCCAACAGTCTGTTAAGACTATACGCGCATGTGTGTGTGTGTGAGTCCCAAGTTTTTGTTTAAAATAAAGTTCAACTTTGTAATGCAACACCGCTCTCGACGAGAGAGTGAGACAACCCAGGAAGTAGACGAGCAGAGGAACAATTCTGTCTGTCGCCTGATGATGCCGGCTGTAATAACCAGCGATACTTCACGATGCTACAATTGTAAAGGTTGCAGTCGGTTTACGTGTGGATTGTAGGGCACTGTAACCATGACGCCGTCACACAGTGGCCTCCCCGTTACGAATGACATCTCCTCGGAGCGTGACGGCGCGCACTGAGTGGCTGATCCACACCCCGCGGTATTCACCAGGGCGGCCGCTGGAGTTCGAACCGCGAGCCACTACAACAACGAGCGGCGAACGCGACAGCCACTTGGAAACGTCACCGATCAAACCACGAATCGTCGTCATTTAAAAATAAATAATGAGCAACGTCTCCTTANATAAATCTAGGTCTTCTTGGTTCTTTCGGTAAAGTCACGTAGAAGGGAAGTAATAAAATAATAAAAATAAAACATAATAAAATAAATAATCTCCGANGTTTGGCAACGGCGCCGCTTCAAATGAGGACGGCTGCTTGCGTTGTAGCCGAAACGTCGTGAGAATTTTATTTTATTATGTTTTATTTTTATTATTTTATTACTTCCCTTCTACGTGACTTTACCGAAAGGACCAAGAAATGGATCCCTGCAGTCACGAAAGCTTTAAATCAAATTTAAAGTCTAGATGTTTTTTTTACAAATCCCATCAAGCAGTACGGTCTTCTGCTAGTGCTTCATTGTTCATCGGCATCAATTCAAGCAAGCAAAACTCTGGGCCGGTTTCGACACTGAGCGTCTCATCATCAGCAGCAACAGAGTGAGGCTCACTTGAATTAACACGACCGATCTTACAGCCAAGGGCCGGATTCGGCAGTGTCTCATCATCATCTTCAGCAGCAGCAGAGTCGAACTCGCTTGAATCAACACTGGCGAACTGTTGATCTTACAGGCCAAGGACTGGATTCGGCACTGAGTGTCTCATACTCTTACTCTTAGTTCTTTCGGCAAAGTCACGTAGGTAAAAAAAATGAAATTAAAATTTATAAAAAATAAAATAAAAATCACGACGTTTCGGAGGCAACACAAGTCTCCGTCATCAGGTGGGACCGTCACAGCCAGATTTGCTGCATCAAATCTAGAACTGAGTGTCTCATCTTCAGCAGCAGCAGAGCCAAGCTCGCTTGAACCAACGCTGCTGATGAACTGCAAAGATGCTGTCTACGAGTAAAATCTACTTTGTATTTACCACGAGGACGGACGGATGATTTATATTCTGCACGATAATTTTGGTGGAATCAATCCACCACCACCACCACCGTCGTCATCTTCATTACGATCATTATTTGCGTATTTATATTTTATTTATATTTGTGTTTAATTTGTATCAGGGGCGGTTTCTTCATTAGGAAGATTGGGCGACGCACCACCAATCTCATTCAACCACAGAGTCACGCTAGCCGTCACTGTGCCTCTGGATATAGTCCAATCAGCGTCATGTCACGTTCTGTGGAGTACCGTCTCTTTTTGGGCGATTTCACTCCGGCTGAGAATCGCCCCGAGTGTTCCCATAGACTTACATTCAAAGATGTTTTTTTCGAACGGCGGGCGCTGCAATGCATTCTCTATGGCTTCGGAGGGCTCGCACTAACGTGCTTACGTCATCATACGTAAGCACGTTTCAGTCAACAATATTATTTGTCGCCACCTAGTGGAATCTTTAATAAAAAACTGAGTGGATTGTAATAATAGTGAGTATAGAAACAAACAGGATGTATTGTAAGAGTCACTTTATTTTTCATTAATATTAAAGAAGTGAAGTTGCTTTACATGCTTAAGCTGTTAATTTATCCATTGCATGGGTGGACCTTATCCTTATCAATCATCCACATTTGCCTCCCCTGAGAGATTTTCAGGAGCCGCCACTGATTTGTATCTACATTTGTAAATTATACTTGCAATTTACATTCGCTATTCATATTTGCCATTTGTATTTGAGCGTCGTGGCGAAAATGCCACAAAGCCATCCGCGGAGAGCGAGGGACATGAGGACCGCGTATCGTAACTCCGCGTTCCGCAACGAAACGCCGCCACGCCAGCGGCTCGTAATTAAAAGCAATTTTGTAGGATGATGATGACGATGGTGGTGATCATGGCGATGATGCATATTGTGTCCAACGCGGGCATACTCGTAGTGTTCGCGAATACACAACAGAAGCCTGCACGCCGACGCAGGGAACATTTCTCGCCTCTCATTCTGCTGCATCGTGCCACGTGTATCTGGGAGTGGTGAGATTTCTCTTTTTTTCGCTGTGTGTCCCGTACGTCTGGAAATTGTACGGGGTAGTAGGTGTGAAATAACGAATTCGTATTTTGTTTTGTTTTGTTTCTGCATGTCCAAGATTTCTCCGAGTAGGGAAGAACGAGTCCAGATAATTCAGGAACAATGGTGGACACATCGAGCACGCTCTGTGAGTTAAAGCGTTATCATTGGGGCCGTCCATAAATGACGTCACGCACCTAGGGGGAGGGGGTCAGACATTGTGACGATGTGTAACGAGGGGGTTGAAAAATGTGACGTCACATCAAAATGCGCAACTTTAAAACACATTCCTGCGGAGGGAGCTGGTAGGAACGTTGGGTTGCTCGGTCAACGGCCAGGGTCAACGGCGGCGTGGTTTTTTCCGCAAATATGGCCGACTGTGAGGGCGGGCACAAGCCGGCGTGAGTAGGTTAAACGTTGAGTTTTATAAGGGCACCACGGGGTGACCAGCCCCTCCCACCGAGCCCACCCCTCCCACCACCCACCCTGCCCCACCCAGCCACTCCCCACCCTCTCCACCTAGCCCACCCTCCCATTTTTGGATCACGACGGACGGACACAATAATCCCCTGTGGGCTGGTGTAACCAGGAGGTTCCTACCAGTATAAATATAGACAACACGTTCTACTTAATTAAATAGACTAGTTCCATTCCCCCTCACGCTCAACACCGATGAAGATCATCTGAAACGGTCGTGAGCCTTCCCTAGGTCAGCTCAGCTGCAAATGATAACTTGCTGCGATGTGCAGTAAACATCGCCACCGGGGACTCTAAATAATGTATTCTTGACACTGCGTTTATGACCGCTTCTGGAAAATTATATTTCAATGCGTCAGCATTAATTTTATAACTATCTCCATTTCGCCTTCGCTGGACAAATTACAAAACATGCCAGCAACAACATCTGCATTCAATTCACTTCTTATTTGCGACTTTCCCTAACGTCACGTACGTTGCTTCTTTCGTTACGTACATAGACCAATTGCCATGAAATCTTGAATGTGACTACTAAATAAATGACTACAAATACTATTGCAATATTAAAGCACAAAACTTCCACTTATGTACACGGCAGCCTGATTCTTGATCGCACTCAGTGTACTGGCAGTCTATACTGTCCAATGTTGCCTGATTATTAAGTAAGGTGAGTGTACTGGCAGTCTATACTGTCCAATGTTGCCTGATTATTAAGTAAGGTGAGTGTACTGGCAGTCTATACTGTCCAATGTTGCCTGATTATTAAGTAAGGTGAGTGCACTGGCAGTCTATGCTGTCCAATGTTGCCTGATTATTAAGTAAGGTGAGTGTACTGGCAGTCTATACTGTCCAATGTTGCCTGATTATTAAGTAAGGTGAGTGTACTGGCAGTCTATACTGTCCAATGTTGCCTGATTATTAAGTAAGGTGAGTGTACTGGCAGTCTATGCTGTCTACTGTTGCCTGATTATTAAGTAAGGTGAGTGTACTGGCAGTCTATACTGTCTACTGTTGCCTGATTATTAAGTAAGGTGAGTGTACTGGCAGTCTGTACTGTCTACTGTTGTCTGATTATTAAGTAAGGTGAGTGTACTGGCAGTCTATACTGTCTACTGTTGCTGATTATTAAGTAAGGTGAGTGTACTGGCAGTCTGTACTGTCTACTGTTGTCTGATTATTAAGTAAGGTGAGTGTACTGGCAGTCTATACTGTCTACTGTTGTCTGATTATTAAGTAAGGTGAGTGTACTGGCAGTCTCTTATGTAGACTGCACACATGTTTACGAAGCTAGGCCAGTGTACTGGCCGTCTGTAATGTGGCATGTTGCCTGCTTATTAATTAAAGTCAGTGGCCTGGCAGTCTATCATCTACACTGTATATGTTTTTAGTAGGCTGCGTGAGTATACGCCAGTCTATAACATATACTCTTGCCTGCTTATATTCTTGGTTCTTTCGGTAAAGTCACGTAGAAGGGAAATAATAAAATAATAAACATAATACGCAGAAACAGAGCTGTCAGAAAGACAGCATCCTAATGGACACTGCTGTGTTCATTAGGATGCTGTCAGTCCGACAGCTCTTCACCTGAGGACGGCTGCTTGCGTTGTGGCCGAAACGTCGTGAGAACTTTATTATGTTTTATTTGTTTTTATTTTATGATTTCCCTTCTACGTGACTTTACCGAAAGAACCAAGAAGGTGAATCCCTGCAGTCACGAAAGCTTTAAATCGAAAAATATTGCCTGCTTCTTTAGCTCGGTCAGTGTACTGCCAGTCTTTCATGAAGACTGTAGCCAGCTTTTTAAGCTGGTGACCTTATTGCCAGCTTATTATGTCGACTGGAGCAATGCTTATGTAAATTTCGATTTAAAGCTTTCGTGACTGCAGGGATTCATCTTATTGGTTCTATCGGTAAAGTCACGTATAAGGGAAATAATAAATAATAACAAATGAAACATACAATAAATTCTCACGACGTTTCGGCCACAACGCAAGCAGCCGTCCTCAGGTGAAGAACCGGTCTGTCGGAAAGACAGCGTCTGAATGAACACCACCAAGCTTGGCAGCGTATATTTAAGCTGGGTTAGAGGAGGAGGGCGCCTTGACAAAGGAATTTACATATCAACAGAGGAATTTAGCATATTTATGGTAAATGCAGATATGGGATTGGAATGTGTAGGTGGTGGGGAGGTCTCAAAGTCATATTGTGGTTGGGTGCGTGTGTGGGGGGTGCGTGTGTGTGGGGGGGGTGAGTTGCGTGGGTGAGTGTGTTGGGGGGTGCGTGTGTGGGGGGGGGTGAGGCGTGGGGTGAGTGTGCGTGTGGTGAGTGTGCGTGAGGTGAGTGTCCGTGTGGTGATGTCGGGGCTGAGTGTGGTGGGGTGAGTGTGCGTGTGGTGAGTGTGCGTGAGGTGAGTGTGCGTGGACTGAGTGTGCGTGGGGTAAGGGTCGGGGTGAGTGTGCGGGGGCTGATGTGTGTGGGTGAGTGTGCGTGGGGTGATGTGGTGGGGTGAGTGTGTGGGGGTGAGTGTGCGGGGGCTGAGTGTGTGTGGGTGAGTGTGCGTGGGGTAGTGTGTGTGTAGTGTGCGTGGGGTAGTGTGCGGGGGTGAGTGTGCGTGTGGTAGTGTTGGGGTGAGTGTGCGTGTGGTGAGTGTGCGTGGGGTGAGTGTGCGTGGGTGAGTGTGCGTGGGTGAGTGTGCGTGGGGTGAGTGTGCGTGTGGTGAGTGTGCGTGGGGTGAGTGTGCGTGGGGTGAGTGTGGGGGTGAGTGTGCGTGGGGTGAGTGCGTGGGTGAGTGTGGGGGGTGAGTGTGGGGGTGAGTGTGCGTGGGGTGAGTGTGCGTGTGGTGAGTGTGCGTGGGGTGAGTGTGCGTAGGGTGAGTGTGGTGTGGTGAGTGTGCGTGGGGTGAGTGTGCGTGGGTGAGTGTGCGTGTGGTGAGTGTGCGTGGGGTGAGTGCGCGCGGGTGAGTGCGCGCGGGGTGAGTGTGCGTGGGGTGAGTGTGCGTGAGGTGAGTGTGCGTGTGGTGAGTGTGCGTGGGGTGAGTGTGCGTGGGTGAGTGTGCGTGTGGTGAGTGTGCGTGGGTGAGTGTGCGTGGGGTGAGTGTGCGTGAGGTGAGTGTGCGTGTGGTGAGTGTGCGTGGGTGAGTGTGCGTGGGGTGAGTGTGCGTGGGGTGAGTGTGCGTGTGGTGAGTGTGCGTGTGGTGAGTGTGCGTGTGGTGAGTGTGCGTGTGGTGAGTGTGCGTGAGGTGAGTGTGCGTGGGGTGAGTGTGCGTGGGGTGAGTGTGCGTGAGGTGAGTGTGCGTGTGGTGAGTGTGCGTGGGGTGAGTGTGCGTGGGGTGAGTGTGCGTGGGGTGAGTGTGCGTGGGGTGAGTGTGCGTGGGGTGAGTGTGCGTGGGGTGAGTGTGCGTGAGGTGAGTGTGCGTGTGGTGAGTGTGCGTGGGGTGAGTGTGCGTGGGGTGAGTGTGCGTGGGTGAGTGTGCGTGAGGTGAGTGTGCGTGTGGTGAGTGTGCGTGTGGTGAGTGTGGGGGTGAGTGTGCGTGGGGTGAGTGCGGGTGGTGAGTGCGCGTGTGATGAGTGTGCGTGGGGTGAGTGTGCGTGGGGTGAGTGTGCGTGGGGTGAGTGTGCGTGTGGTGAGTGTGCGTGGGGTGAGTGTGCGTGGGTGAGTGTGCGTGGGGTGAGTGTGCGTGGGGTGAGTGTGCGTGTTGTGAGTGTGCGTGTGGTGAGTGTGCGTGGGGTGAGTGCGCGCGGGGTGAGTGTGCGTGGGTGACTGTGCGTGGGTGAGTGTGCGTGAGTTGAGTGTGCGTGGGGTGAGTGCGCGTGTGATGAGTGTGCGTGGGTGAGTGTGCGTGAGGGGAGTGTGCGTGGGCTGAGTGTGCGTGGACTGAGTGTGCGTGGGTAAGTGTGTGCGGGGTGAGTGTGTGTGGGGTGAGTGTGCGTGGGGTGAGTGTGCGTGGGGTGAGTGTGCGTGGGGTGAGTGTGCGTGTGGTGAGTGTGCGTGGGTGAGTGTGCGTGGGGTGAGTGCGCGTGGGGTGAGTGTGCGTGTGATGAGTGTGCGTGGACTGAGTGTGCGTGGGGTGAGTGTGCGTGGGGTGAGTGTGTGGGGTGAGTGTGCGTGGGCTGAGTGTGCGTGGGGTGAGTGTGCGTGTGGTGAGTGTGCGTGGGGTGAGTGTGCGTGTGGTGAGTGTGCGTGGGGTGAGTGTGCGTGGGGTGAGTATGCGTGGGGTGAGTGTGCGTGTGGTGAGTGTGCGTGGACTGAGTGTGCGTGGGGTGAGTGTGCGTAGGGTGAGTGTGCGTGGGGTGAGTGTGCGTGTGGTGAGTGTGCGTGGGTGAGTATGCGTGGGTGAGTGTGCGTGTGGTGAGTGTGCGTGTGGTGAGTGTGCGTGGGTGAGTGTGCGTGGGCTGAGTGTGCGTGGGGTGAGTGCGCGCGGGTGAGTGTGCGTGTGGTGAGTGTGCGTGGGTGAGTGTGCGTGGGGTGAGTGCGCGCGGGGTGAGTGTGCGTGGGGTGAGTGTGCGTGGGTGAGTGTGCGTGAGGTGAGTGTGCGTGGGGTGAGTGTGCGTGGGGTGAGTGTGCGTGAGGTGAGTGTGCGTGGGGTGAGTGTGCGTGGGTGAGTGTGCGTGGGGTGAGTGTGCGTGGGGTGAGTGTGTGTGGGGTGAGTGTGCGTGGGGTGAGTGTGCGTGGGGTGAGTGTGCGTGTGGTGAGTGTGCGTGGGGTGAGTGTGCGTGGGTGAGTGTGTGTGGGGTGAGTGTGCGTGGGGTGAGTGTGCGTGTGGTGAGTGTGCGTGGGGTGAGTGTGCGTGGGGTGAGTGTGCGTGTGGTGAGTGTGGGGGTGAGTGTGCGTGGGGTGAGTGTGCGTGTGGTGAGTGTGCGTGGGGTGAGTGTGCGTGGGTGAGTGTGCGTGGGTGAGTGCGCGCGGGGTGAGTGTGCGTGGGGTGAGTGTGCGTGGGTGAGTGCGCATGTGATGAGTGCGCGTGTGGTGAGTGTGCGTGAGGTGAGTGTGCGTGTGGTGAGTGTGCGTGGGCTGAGTGTGCGTGGCTGAGTGTGCGTGGGGTAAGGGTGGGGTGAGTGTGCGGGGGCTGAGTGTGTGTGGGTGAGTGTGCGTGGGTGAGTGTGCGTGGGGTGAGGGTGGGGGTGAGTGTGCGGGGGCTGAGTGTGTGTGGGTGAGTGTGCGTGGGGTGAGTGTGCGTGGGGTGAGTGTGCGTGGGGTGAGTGTGCGTTTGGTGAGTGTGGGGGTGAGTGTGCGTGGGGTGAGTGTGCGTGGGGTGAGTGTGCGTGGGGTGAGTGTGGGGGTGAGTGTGCGTGTGGTGAGTGTGTGTGGGGTGAGTGTGCGTGGGGTGAGTGTGCGTGGGGTGAGTGTGCGTGTGATGAGTGTGCGTNGGGTGAGTGTGCGTGGGGTGAGTGCGCGTGTGATGAGTGGGTGTGGGTGAGTGTGCCGGAGTGAGTGTGTGTGGGTGAGTGTGCGTGGGGTGAGTGTGCGTGTGAGTGCGGGTGATGAGTGGTGTGGGTGAGTGTGCGTGGGCTGAGTGTGTGTGGGGGAGTGTGCGTGGGGTGAGTGTGCGTGGGGTGAGTGTGCGTGGGCTGAGTGTGCGTGGGGTGAGTGTGCGTGGGGTGAGTGTGCGTGGGTTGAGTGTGCGTGGGTGAGTGTGTGTGGGTGAGTGTGCGTGGGTGAGTGTGCGTGGGGTGAGTGCGCGTGTGATGAGTGGGTGTGGGGTGAGTGTGCGTGGGCTGAGTGTGGGGGGGAGTGTGCGTGGGTGAGTGTGCGTGGGGGAGTGCGCGTGTGATGAGTGGGTGTGGGGTGAGTGTGCGTGGGCTGAGTGTGTGTGGGGGAGTGTGCGTGGGGAGTGTGCGTGGGTGAGTGTGCGTGGGTGAGTGCGCGTGTGATGAGTGTGCGTGGAGTGAGTGTGCGTGGACTGAGTGTGCGTGGACTGAGTGTGCGTGGGTGAGTGTGCGTGTGGGTGGGTGTGGGGAGTGTGCGTGGGTGAGTGTGCGTGGGGTGAATGTGCGTGTGGTGAGTGTGTGTGGGGGAGTGTGCGGGGCTGAGTGTGCGTGGGGTGAGTGTGCGTGGGGTGAGTGTGCGTGGGGTGAGTGTGGGAGTGAGTGTGCGTGGGCTGAGTGTGCATGGGGTGAGTGTCGTGGTGAGTGTGCGTGGGGTGAGTGTGTGTGGGTGAGTGTGCGTGGGCTGAGTGTGCGTGGGGGAGTGTGCGTGGGTGAGTGTGCGTGGGGTGAGTGCGCGTGTGATGAGTGTGTGGGGTGAGTGTGCGTGGGCTGAGTGTGTGGGGGGAGTGTGGGGGGTGAGTGTGCGTGGGGTGAGTGTGCGTGGGGTGAGTGCGCGTGGATGAGTGTGCGTGTGATGAGTGGGTGTGGGGGAGTGTGGTGGACTGAGTGTGCGTGGACTGAGTGTGCGTGGGGTGAGTGTGCGTGTGGTGAGTGGGTGTGGGGGAGTGTGCGTGAGGTGAGTGTGCGTGGGGTGAATGTGCGTGTGGTGAGTGTGTGTGGGGAGTGTGCGTGGGCTGAGTGTGCGTGGGTGAGTGTGCGTGGGGTGAGTGTGCGTGGGTGAGTGTGGGAGTGAGTGTGCGTGGGCTGAGTGTGCATGGGTGAGTGTGCGTGGGGTGAGTGTGCGTGGGGTGAGTGTGTGTGGAGTGAGTGTGCGTGGGTGAGTGTGCGTGGGGTGAGTGTGCGTGGGCTGAGTGTGCATGGGGTGAGTGTGTGTGGAGTGAGTGTGCGTGGGGTGAGTGTGTGTGGAGTGAGTGTGCGTGGGCTGAGTGTGCATGGGGTGAGTGTGCGTGTGGTGAGTGTGCGTGGACTGAGTGTGCGTGGGGTGAGTGTGCATGTGGTGAGTGTGCGTGTGGTGAGTGTGCGTGGACTGAGTGTGCGTGGTGTGAGTGTGGGGTGAGTGTGCGTGGACTGAGTGTGCGTGTGGTGAGTGTGCGTGTGGTGAGTGTGTGTGGAGTGAGTGTGTGTGGACTGAGTGTGCGTGGGGTGAGTGTGCGTNGGGTGAGTGTGCGTGTGGTGAGTGTGCGTGGGGTGAGTGTGTGTGGAGTGAGTGTGTGTGGAGTGAGTGTGCGTGGACTGAGTGTGCGTGGGGTGAGTGTGCGTGGGCTGAGTGTGCGTGGACCGAGTGTGCGTGGACTGAGTGTGTGTGGAGTGAGTGTGTGTGGNCTGAGTGTGCGTGGGTGAGTGTGCGTGGGCTGAGTGTGCGTGGACCGAGTGTGCGTGGACTGAGTGTGCGTGGGGTGAGTGTGCGTGTGGTGAGTGGGTGTGGGGGAGTGTGCGTGAGGTGAGTGTGCGTGGGGTGAATGTGCGTGGGGGGAGTGTGCGTGGGGTGAGTGTGCGTGGGCTGAGTGTGCGTGGGGTGAGTGTGCGTGGGGTGAGTGTGCGTGGGTGAGTGTGTGTGGAGTGAGTGTGTGTGGAGTGAGTGTGCGTGGGGTGAGTGTGTGTGGAGTGAGTGTGCGTGGGCTGAGTGTGCATGGGGTGAGTGTGCGTGTGGTGAGTGTGCGTGGACTGAGTGTTCGTGGGGTGAGTGTGCATGTGGTGAGTGTGCGTGTGTGAGTGTGCGTGGACTGAGTGTGCGTGGGGTGAGTGTGGGGGTGAGTGTGCGTGGACTGAGTGTGCGTGTGGTGAGTGTGCGTGTGGTGAGTGTGTGTGGAGTGAGTGTGTGTGGACTGAGTGTGCGTGGGGTGAGTGTGCGTGGGGTGAGTGTGCGTGTGGTGAGTGTGCGTGGGGTGAGTGTGTGTGGAGTGAGTGTGTGTGGAGTGAGTGTGCGTGGACTGAGTGTGCGTGGGGTGAGTGTGCGTGGGCTGAGTGTGCGTGGCCGAGTGTGCGTGGACTGAGTGTGTGTGGAGTGAGTGTGTGTGGCTGAGTGTGCGTGGGGTGAGTGTGCGTGGGCTGAGTGTGCGTGGACCGAGTGTGCGTGGACTGAGTGTGCGTGGGGTGAGTGTGCGTGGGCTGAGTGTGCGTGTGGTGAGTGTGCGTGGGGTGAGTGTGTGTGGAGTGAGTGTGTGTGAGTGAGTGTGTGTGGAGTGAGTGTGTGTGGGGTGAGTGTGCGTGGGGTGAGTGTGCGTGTGGTGAGTGTGCGTGGAGTGAGTGTGTGTGGAGTGAGTGTGTGTGGAGTGAGTGTGTGTGGACTGAGTGTGCGTGGGGTGAGTGTGCGTGGGGTGAGTGTGCGTGTGGTGAGTGTGCGTGGGGTGAGTGTGTGTGGAGTGAGTGTGCGTGGACTGAGTGTGCGTGGGGTGAGTGTGCGTGTGGTGAGTGTGCATGGACTGAGTGTGCGTGGGGTGAGTGTGCATGTGGTGAGTGTGCGTGGGGTGAGTGTGCGTGGACTGAGTGTGCGTGGGTGAGTGTGTGTGGGTGAGTGTGCGTGTGGTGAGTGTGCGTGGACTGAGTGTGCGTGGGGTGAGTGTGCGTGGACTGAGTGTGCGTGGGCTGAGGGTGTGGGTGAGTGTGCGTGGGCTGAGTGTGCGTGGACTGAGTGTGCGTGAGGTGAGTGTGCGTGGGTGAGTGTGCGTGAGGTGAGTGTGCGTGGGTGAGTGTGCGTGGGTGAGTGTGTGTGGACTGAGTGTGCGTGTGGTGAGTGTGGGGGTGAGTGTGCGTGGGCTGAGTGTGCGTGGGTGAGTGTGCGTGGGGTGAGTGTGCGTGTGAGTGTGGGGGTGAGTGTGGGAGTGAGTGTGCGTGGGGTGAGTGTGCGTGGACTGAGTGTGCTTGGGCTGAGTGTGGGGGTGAGTGTGGGGCTGAGTGTGCGTGGGGTGAGTGTGCGTGGGCTGAGTGTGGGGCTGAGTGTGCGTGGGCTGAGTGTGCGTGGTGAGTGTGCGTGGGGTGAGTGTGGGGCTGAGTGTGCGTGGACTGAGTGTGCGTGGGCTGAGTGTGGGGGTGAGTGTGGTGGTGAGTGTGCGTGGACTGAGTGTGCGTGGGGTGAGTGTGTGTGGGCTAAGTGTGCGTGGACTGAGTGTGCATGGACTGAGTGTGCGTGGGCTGAGTGTGCGTGGGGTGAGTGTGCGTGGACTGAGTGTGCGTGGCTGAGTGTGCGTGGGTGAGTGTGTGTGGGTAAGTGTGCGTGGATGAGTGTGGGGGTGAGTGTGTGGGGTGAGTGTGCGTGGGGTGAGTGTGCGTGGGGTGAGTGTGTGTGGGGTGAGTGTGTGTGGGTGAGTGTGCGTGGTGTGGTGGGGTGAGTGTGTGTGGGGTGAGTGTGTGTGGGGTGAGTGTGCGTGGGCTGAGTGTGGGGGTGAGTGTGCGTTGGGTGAGTGTGTGTGGGGGAGTGTGCGTGGGGTGAGTGTGCGTGTGGTGAGTGTGTGTGGGGTGAGTGCGCGTGTGATGAGTGTGGGGGGAGTGTGCGTGGGGTGAGTGTGCGTGGGGGAGTGTGCGTGTGGTGAGTGTGCGTGACTGAGTGTGCGTGGACTGAGTGCGCGGGGGGGGGTGAGTGTGTGTGGTGAGTGTGCGTGGGTGAGTCTGCGTGGGGCGAGTGTGCGTGGGTGAGTGTGCGTGGGTGAGTGTGCGTGGGCTGAGTGTGTGTGTGGGTGAGTGTGGGGGTGAGTGTGCGTGAGATGAATGTGCGTGGGGTGAGTGTGTGTGGGTGAGTGTGCGTGTGATGAGTGTGCGTGGGGTGAGTCTGCGTGTGGGCGATGAGTGTGCGTGGGGTGAGTGTGCGTGGGCTGAGTGTGTGTGGGGTGAGTGTGCGTGAGATGAATGTGCGTGGGTGAGTGTGCGTGGGGTGAGTGTGCGTGAGCNTGGGGTGAGTGTGTGCGTGGGTGAGTGTGGGGGGTGAGTGTGCGTGGGCTGAGTGTGTGTGGGGTGAGTGTGCGTGGGGTGAGTGTGCGTGGGGTGAGTGTGCGTGTGGTGAGTGTGCGTGGGCTGAGTGTGCGTGGGTGAGTGTGCGTGGGCTGAGTGTGCGTGGCTGAGCGCGCGTGGGGTGAGTGTGCGTGGGGTGAGTGTGCGCGGGTGAGTGTGCGTGGACTGAGTGTGCGCGGACTGCGTGTGCGTGGGCTGAGTGTGCGTGGGTGAGTGTGTGTGGGCTAAGTGTGCGTGGACTGAGTGTGCGTGGACTGAGTGTGTGTGGGGGGTTAAGGACGGGTAAAGAACCGGTTCAGATCGCATCTCAACACCCAACCTGGGTGAACGAGGTTCATCGTCACTGTGGTCCTGACCGCTTCGCCATCTCTCCACGCCCACACGCGTCACGCTGGATAGATATGCCGTTCGTCCAGATGTTAATTTTAGCCACAATTCTGAGAAGCTGCAATTGTGTTCTTTCTCGTCGCTGAAACATGCGGGGGACATTCCTCACCATTGGGTCGAACCCAATGACCAGAGTTGGCTTTGGACTAACCCAATGACTCAGTAAAGGCATTGCACTCACCCCATGAACAGAGAATGCATTGGGCTAACCCAGTAACCCAGAGAAGACATTGGATTAAGGGGCCGTCCATAAATGACGTCTCGCGATTTTGGACAATTTTTGACCCCACCCCCCTCGTCACACGGCGTCACAAAAAGTCAGCCCCCCCCCAAATATGACGTCACAAAGCTCTGCCCCCCCCCCAAAACCATATTTCCATTTTGAAAATAAAACATGCTTCAAATCGCTTTAAGCTATTGTCATTGTAGTGCGTATTTAATGTGGCGCTGCACTCTGATGTTGTAGGAGAAAACATTTAGTAAAAAGTCTATTTAATTAAGTAGAACGCGTTGTCTATATTTATTCAAAGTTGCGCATTTTGATGTGACGTCACATTTCTCAAACGCCCCCACCCCCCCTCGTCACACATCGTCACAAATGTCTGACCCCCCCCCCAGGTGCGTGACGTCATTTATGGACGGCCCCTAACCCAATGACCCAGAGAATGCATTGGGCTAACCCAGTAACTCAGAGCCGACACCAGCAGAGCTAAGTTAGCAAGAACTTTCTTAACTCTTCTTGGTTCTTTCGGTAAAGTCACGTAGAAGGGAACTATTTTATTATGTTTTANTTTTATTATTTTATTACTTCCCTTCTACGTGACTTTACCGAAAGAACCAGGAAGATACATGCATGATGTTTTTACGCAGAGGGACGGATACGTGAAGGAGACATCATTGGCTGTTTATTAATAACACTGGTCAACACACTTTTTCTGGCATAAGGTATTCCAAGGGTTTTAATGTAATTTTGGGGTGCTGATTCCAATCTGGCAGTTTTTGTCTATCACATCAGGTGTTTGAGATATCAAATATTGCATTTTCAATAAAAACTGCGGAAGAAAAATATTAAATAAATGTGGATATCTACATAAAATTATATTATAAACACACTATCCTAAAATACAGCACCATATTTTAACACTAAAGCAGTCACTGACTCACAACAATTTGAAATCATAAGTGACAGAGTTAATTTCGGGTAAAATCAATGAAAACGGGGTATACCGATAGCATAAAAATGAGATGTGATAGAGCAAATCTGAGATCAGATTTGGAATCAGCACCCTGAATTTAGTCTAAAACAGCTGCAAAAGTCCAGGCCAGAATTTTGTTTGTTTGTTGACCAGTGTAAGTGGAACACTCGTGGTCTGACCTCGTTGACGCATTCGTAGCGAGACACAAAGACCAAGACCCCCGTATAGCCTTCATCAGACTGTTGGGTCAAGTGCCGTTAGCGAGCACATATGAAGCGTCGACACGACACACGAGGGGGTGGGTGGCCAACACCACGCCCGGCCGCCTTTGTCTCCCCAGAGGCGATCATTTTTGACACACCGCACCAGGTACTCATTTCAGGCTGAGTCGACCTAGGGGAGGCCCAGGACCGGTTCAGATAATCGTCACTGGGTGTTGGCCGTGAGCGGGAATCGAACCCGGGTCGCTACTCTACACATACACACTAGCACACACACACTACAACAACCGCCATTCGCCACTGAGTGGCGGTGACGTCACCACGACGCTTGTGCCAGGCTATGTGCACCTTGAGACCACGTGAAGTGTCGAACGCCCGCTGGCAGGAGGTCACGGGGCAGACCCAGGTGCCACGGGTCGACTGACTGAGATCACTGGCTGATGCACCACCTGTGCCCCCTACTGTGATAACTTTATGTGATTTAGCCACCCGGCGCTCCGCTCGTTGTTGTGAGCGTCGCTCCTCCGCCTTCCGTTGTTGTTGGAGGGCGACTGCCTCCAACTGCGTCCTTCACGAGCCTCCTCCACAGAGGCCGATCTTGACACCGCTGGTACCAGTCATTGGCAAGTCCACTCAGCTCCACATCCTCCTGTACCACGTCATTCCATATCTTTTCTAGCCTGTGCCGCGCTCGTTTAGCCCCCTCTATTCGGCCGAACAAAAGCTGGTTAGGCATGCGGTGGCTGGGCATACAAGCTATATGACCCAGCCAACGCAGCCTTGCCTGCCGGAGGAGTTCACCGATGGGACTTTCCCCAGATATTTCTGGGATTTGTGAGCTCCTCACACAATCCACCCTGCTTAAACCCAGGATGGATCTTAGGCAGGCCAGCCTAAATGTTTCCAATCTGCGAAGATGCTCCATTAGGGGGGTCGACGTTTCGCAAGCGTAGAGAAGGGATGGCCGAGAAGACTTGAGGCTTCGTGCGGAGCGACAGACCAGGTAGCTTCCACACAGCGTTACGCAACCGATGAAAAGATAATACCACTTGACTGATTCTGAGTGAGACCTCTGCTGTCAAACCGGAGCCAGTCATGAGCACACTGCCCAGGTATGGGAAACACTCTACTCTCCACAACTGCCCCATCACCGATTGGGAGTTGTTTTGGTGGGTTGCCCGATGGTACAAAATACCCAGGCAGGTGCTTAGTTGAATAATCCTTGCCAGGACCTTTCCCGGCACACTGAATAGTGAGATGCCACTGTAGTTGTTACAGTCTGTGTGGGGTCCCCCTTCTTAAAGAGGGGGACCACCAGGGCATCCTTCTAATCCTGCGGAACCCGTCCAGTGGCCCAAACTGTTGTTATGATGTCATGTAGGGCATTCTGTGCACAAATGCCACCCTCCCTCAGCATTTCGCTTGGGAGATCATCTCTGCCCGGTGCCTTTCCTGGTCTCAAACTCTGGATCGCTTTCAGTACTTCCTCAACAGATGGCACCTCAGACAGCCACTCACAGGGGGTGACTTCCTCCTCCAATATTTGCGGCACCGCAGCCTCAGCAGGGTCATCCCCACTTTGTCCCATGAGGTTTTCCAGGCCGAGGGATTCCCCCTCCCCAGGACCTCACAGGAATGCACAGCAAACCTGTTCCTGGGGGTCGGGGATTGGATCACCGTTCTTTCCCCTAATGATGATAATAGGTGTGGCACAGCAGGTTACTTTTTTGATGGAGTTAAATAGGGATTTGTGATCGCGGGCCATTGAGGCAGACTCCATCTCCTCAGCAACCCGCGACCACCACCCATCCTTGCAGCGCCTAACGGCTCTCCGAACCTCCGAGCGAAGGCTGCGGTAAGCCTCCTCATTCTCTGACGTGGGATGCTGTAATCGATGAGTGTGGGCATGTCACTTTTTCTCAACCATCCTGAACACCTCCTCTGTCAGCCAGGGTCTCTGGGGAGGTCTGGACCGCGTTCCCAAAGCAGCCATTGCAGCTGCATTAGTCACAGTCCTAAACCTGGCCCATCTACCCTCGACATCAGGAGGAGTGGGGAAAGATGCCAACCCCAGCCGCAAGCGATGATGAAATTCTCGCTTGAAATTTCCATCAGCTAGCTCAGACCAGGCAACCTTTGGTTGGAATTGGTTCGTGGGTGTACACCCACCACCGGAGTGGAAAAATGGCAAGCGCATCTTACAGATGACAAGTTGATGGTCAGAGGGCAGATCAGCTCCACAGTAGGTCCTGGTGTCAATGACATGGGCTTGCATCCGCTGGTATGTCAATATATAGTCCAGCAGATGTTCTTGCTTGGACCCGGCATGCATCCATGATGCTGTATGGATGCGCCGACGCCGGACCAGCGTGTTACAAGCCCATGGGCTGCACAAAAATCTAGCAGCCTCCTACCGTTGTTATTGAGCTGATATGGCCCATGCCTTCCAATCACTCCAGACTAGGTGCCAGCATCATGACCAACTCGGGCATTGAAGTCACCCCACCAAGATGACTCTATCCCGAGGGGCCACTTTAGCCAGCACCTGTGACAGGAGGTCATAAAAGGCATCTGACTCAACGGTCTTGGGGGCATAAGTCACCACGACCACCACTCCTCGCCTCCGGTTGATGGGAAGGCGAGCCCACGTCTAAAGAAAATAACACTAACAAAGATCCCCGTATAGCCTTAACAGACTGTAGGGGCAAGTGCTGTTAGCAAGCACCTATAAAGGCCAGCACAGCACACGAGGGGTGGGTGGCCAACACCACGCCCGGCCGCCTTTGTCTCTCCAGTGGCAATGTTTACACATCGCACCAGGTACTCATTTGAGGCTGAGTCGACCTAGGGGAGGCCCAGGACCGGTTCAGATAATCGTCACTGGTGTTGGCCGTGAGCGGGAATCAAACCCGGGTCGCCAGGTTCGTAACGCAGCGCGCTAACCCTACACCACCGCTCCCCACTATTACTAACACACACTAACACACAAAAGATCCCCCATATAGCCTTAACAGACTGTAGGGGCAAGTGCTGTTAGCGAGCACCTATGAAGGCCGGAACGGTACACGAGGGGGTGGGTGGCCAGCACCACGCCCGACCGCCTTTGTCTCCACACACTGACACACACACACTAACACGAACACACACACGCGAGTTCAAAAGCACGCACACTCACTCTGACACACGCAGCAGCAAACAGCAGCAGCCTCCTCCCCCCCCCCCTCCTCCACCCCCCTCCCCGATGAACTCGGTGGAATCTCTTCGGCACGCGCTGAGATGTTTATCGTCGCCAATGGGTGAACGACGGCGAGGGAGAGGGGGGGGAACTGGGTGAGATGGGGCACTGGGTCCCCGGGGTCACTGAGCCACTCTGCCGGCACCCCGAGGCACCTCGAGTGCGGAATGCGTCACCGTTGAAGACGTCTCGCACGCCCTCTCAATGGGGGGTGGCGGTGTTGGTCGTGGGGGGGGGGGGGTCCCGCTGATCTACGATTATCGATAATGAGTGGGGGAGGGGGGTGGGGGAGTGCGAGGTTATCTGAACCGGTCCTGGGCTCTCCCCCCCTAGGTCGACTCAGCCTGAAATGACTACTCTGGTGCGGTGCGGTGTGCCGGCCTTTATTGGCGCTACTCGCTACCAACAGCACTTGCCCCAACAGTCTGTTGAGGCTATACGGTTGGGGGTGGGATCTTTGTCTTTGTATAGTTATGTATGGATTTTCATCCCCCTACCCACCCCGCCTGTCTCTCGTTCGCGACGTAGCGGCCTCTAGCGGCTGCCGGATCATGTCATTCTATGCAAAGCCACGATCGTTCGAGGAATTATTGCCGAAGCGGTCTGGCAGTTTCGCCCCGCGGTCGACTCAGCCTTAAAACGAGTAAGAGGCGCCTTCCGCGATGCCCCTTTTCATCGCGCACATCGCGGCCTTTGTGTCTGGGGAGACAAAGGCGGCCGGGCCGTGGTTCCTGGCCCGCACCAAACCGCCACGATCGTGGGTAGCTACACGTGGGAATCGCCTGCTTGGTGGCGATAATGTAACGTACTCTGAACGTGTCGAGGCGCTTTGCATTATTGTTACTCTGTCTGCCTCTGTGTGTGTGTCTGTATGTGTGTGTGTGTCTGTGTGTGTGTGTGTCTGTGTGTGANGTGTGTGTGTGTGTGTGTGTGTGTGTGTGTCTGTANGTGTGTGTGTGTCTGTATGTGTGTGTCTGTATGTATGTGTGTGTGTGTATGTGTGTGTGTATGTGTGTGTGTGTCTGTGTGTGTGTGTGTGTGTCTGTATGTGTGTGTGTGTGTATGTGTGTGTCTGTATGTGTGTGTCTGTATGTGTGTGTGTCTGTGTGTGTATCTGTGTGTGTGTATCTGTGTGTGTGTGTAATAGAGAGCGGTAGTGTAGCGTTTAGCGCGCTGCGCTATGAACCTGGCGACCCGGGTCTCGATTCCCGCTCACGGCTAACACCAGTGACGATTATCTGAACCGGTCCCGGGCCTCCCCTAGGTCGACTCAGCCTCAAATGAGTACCTGGTGCGGTGTGTAAACATCGCCGCTAGGGAGACAAAGGCGGTCGGGCGTGGTGCTGGCCACCCCTCGTTCGTGTACCGTTCCGGCCTTCATAGGTGCTCGCTAACAGCACTTGTCCCTACAGTCTGTTAAGGCTATACGGGGGATCTTTGTCTTTATCTGTGTGTGCCCGGATTGAGACTGGTTGCCGGATGAGACTGGTTGATGTTGGTGGTTGATAGACGTGCTGATGATGGTGGTGGTGATAGTGGCGGCGGTGATGATGGTGATGATGGCACCTGGGTCTGTCCCATGAGCTTTCGACCACTTCACGTGGCCTCAAAGTGCACCTAGCCTGGTACAAGCGTCGTGGTGACGTCACCGCTACTCAGGGGCGGTGACGTTGCTGTTGTGTGGTTGTACTCGTGTGGTGGTGATGAAAGTGGTTGTGATGTTGGTAGTAATTAAAGTGGTGGTGATGATGATGGAGGAGGTGGTTTTGGTGGTGTTGGTGGTGGTGTTGATGATGATGATGGTGGTTTTGGTGGTAGTGGTGATGTGATGACGATGATGATGGAGGTGGTGCTGGTGGTTATGATTATGATGGCTGTGATACTTGTAGTTGTGCCGATGATGGTGGTGTTCGCTTTGGTTGTACTAACAGTGACGATGGTAGTGATGATGATGGTCGTGGTGATGATGGTCGTGATGATGATGGTAATGATGATGGTTGGTGGTGGTGATAACAATGACACGAGTAATAATGATGGTAGCGATGATGATGATGATGGTGGTTGTACTGATAGTGATGATGGTTGTTACTGATAGTGATAATGATCGTAGAGGATGTAGCCACCGGAATTACAGCGCCGTTGCATCAACAAGTCAGATATAGCATGAGGTGATGGGGCGGTCCTTATGCTTAAAGCATTCTGACCCACCCACCTACTCACCTCCACGATCTATAAAACATCAAACGCACAGCTCACACGCGAGACGGACGTTGGAGCAGGAACGCCCACGGTCGATCAGTCGGCGCTCCCTTCGCAAACAAAAGTGAGTTGCGAGCGTGTCGCTTGCTATCTCGGCAGCCGAATGCGTGGGACGCCAACCGCTGGGCTGAATCATTTATTTCGGCATCGCCCTGGTGCCACGCGGTGGCTTCGACAACTTTTCCACGGCGATTCGGGTCGACGTGTCACTCGGCGTGTCGGACGCCGCTTGTGTAGAGAGACACGCGCGCGCACGCGGCGACTCTGGCACCAAAGGTAAGGCGCACTTGGGCAGTCGACACCAGACGTCGCAAACGGGTTTTGATTCCTTACCCGTACCCGGCCGCACCAGGGTCGCAAATGGGTACCCGTACCCGGCCGGGTACAGGTAGCCGTATCCTACCCGTACCCGGCCGCACCAGGGTCGCAAACGGCTACCTGTACCCGGCCGGGTACAGGTAGCCGTATCCTACCCGTACCCGGCCGCACCAGGGTCGCAAATGGTTACCCGTACCCGGCCGGGTACAGGTAGCCGTATCCTACCCGTACCCTACCCGTACCCTACCCGAAATGAGTGACAAACGGTTACTCACCAGTGACTCACGGCCTACCCGTACCCGTCCCGGCCGCACCAGGGTCGCAAACGGGTACCTGTACCCGGCCGGGTAGCCGGGTATCGGGTAGGGTACGGGTATCGGTACCCGGTTGCGACCTCTGGTCGACACGCACGGACATTGGCAGGGTACAGTAGGAATCGTGGGCCAAGCGAACAATTGGCATGGCGGGAGCTGTCCGGCTAAGATGATTCGTAAATGCATCGAAAGGGGGAAACTCCGAGCGAGCAGAAAGAACGCGCACGCGAGGTGAAGCCCACGGGGTGAAGGGAGGAAGGGGGTCTGTGTCCGCTTGGGGCTGTCACTGAGAGGGGGGTGGGCACGTGGCTTATTCGAGAACGCGGCCATAGTTGGGGGGGTGGGGGGGGCAATCGTGCATATAGTTTTAGTTTTGAGTGGAACTTGGGCGGGACGACTATGGCGATGCCGATGTGGACGATGGTCGAGACAAATAACGGAACGAAAGCCCAAGGGAGGGAACGCAGCGTGCGAGCGGAGGAAGACGTCGACCGGGTGGAGATGAAATCAACCCGGCGGTTTTTTCGATTTAAAGCTTTCGTGACTGCAGGGATTCATCTCCTTGGTTCTTTCGGTAAAGTCACGTAGAAGGGAAATAATAAAGTAATAAAACATAATAAAATAATTCTCACGACGTTTCGGCCACAACGCAAGCAGCCGTCCTCAGGTGAAGAACAGGTCTGTCCGGAAGACAGAGTCTTCCCTTCTACGTGACTTTACCGAAAGAACCAAGAAGATCAACCCGGCGGTGTTCAAGGCTGGCTGGAATTGGTAGATCGCGTGTTCGTGAAAGAAGGGGGGGGGAGGGGTGGAGGTAGTTTAAGGGTAAACTATAAACTTTTTATTTCGCCAGGTAAAGCCCCCCACGAAGCTGCTTCTTTTACCGACGCTAGTTTAGCTGTCACGAACGAAGCGGCTGACAATTGGCTCCTCGTCGTACGTGAGATTTTAAAGTCGACAAATAGTGTTAGACCGGAACGCCGTGGAGGAGAAAAATCGGATTATCCGGATAAAGATCCACGCGACCACGGCGAGAGGACACGCGAACTCGAATAAACAGCAGGTGTCAGGAGTCGGGATCGAACCCGCGACCTCTTGTATACCAAGCGAGGTAGTTACATCTCCTAGATCCCGAGTGATGATGAGAAGAAGGAGAACGGCCCACTTGACTCCCCTCGATTACAACATGTCGGCGTGTACACGAAACACGGGGAAGGCTTTAAAAGTTGTATAATCTCTTAACCTCTGTAGATGTTGATGCCGCTGGTTCTTCACGTTCTGCAGACTTAGATGCCACCAGTTTTTCATATTCTGCAATTGTAGATCTCCTGGCTTCACGTCTGTATATGTAGATGCCACTGGTTCATCATATTCTGCAATTGTAGAGCCACTGGTTCTTCACGTTCTGTATATGTAGATGCCACTGGTTCTTCACGTTCTGTATATGTAGATGTCACTGGTTCTTCATGTTATGTAGATGTAGATGCCACTGGTTCTTCATGTTCTGTAGATGCCACTAGTTCTTCACGTTCTGTATATGTAGATGTCACTGGTGCTTCATGTTCTGTATATGTAGATGCACTGGTTCTTCATGTTATGTATATGTAGATGCCACTGGTTCTTAATTTTCTGTATATGTAGATGCCACTGGTTCATCATGTTCTATATATGTAGATGCCACTGGTTCTTCATGTTCTGTAGATGTAGATGCCACTGGTTCTTAATTTTCTGTATATGTAGATGCCACTGGTTCTTCATGTTATGTAGATGTAGATGCCACTGGTTCTTCATGTTCTGTAGATGCCACTGGTTCTTCATGTTCTGTAGATGCCACTGGTTCTTCATGTTCTGTATATGTAGATGCCACTGGTTCTTCATGTTTTGTAGATGCAGAAGCCACTGGTTCTTCATGTTTTGTAGATGTAGATGCCACTGGTTCTTCATGTTTTGTAGATGTAGATGCCACTAGTTCTTCATGTTTTGTAGATGTAGATGCCACTGGTTCTTCACGTTCTGCAGATGTAGATGCCACTGGTTTTCATGTTATGTAGATGCCACTGGTTATTCATGTTCTGTAGATGTAGATGCCACTGGTTCTTCACGTTCTGTATATGTAGATGCCACTGGTTTTCATGTTCTGTAGATGCCACTGGTTATTCATGTTCTGTATATGTAGATGCCACTGGTTCTTCATGTTCTGTATATGTAGATGCCACTGGTTCTTCATGTTTTGTAGATGTAGATGCCACTGGTTTTCACGTTCTGTATATGTAGATGCCACTGGTTCTTCATGTTTTGTAGATGTAGATGCCACTGGTTCTTCACGTTCTGCAGATGTAGATGCCACTGGTTCTTCACGTTCTGTAGATGTAGATGCCACCACCGCCATCTATAACTTACGACTCTCGGTCCGAACAGGCAACTGGACATACGTACGGGTTTGTTCGTACCTCTGAAAGTTCGTAAGTGGAATGTTCGTCAGTAGAGGAGTGCCTATACAGCTCGCTAACAGCACTCGNCCCTACAGTCTGTTAAGGCCATACAGGGGATCTTTGTCTTTGCCTATACAGCAGCTGGGTCCCTAAGGGATTTTCACGACTCACAAACGAGGTATTTTAAACGGGTGTTAAACGGAACGCAGGGTGCAAAGTGTAATTTGGAACGTTAGGTACAGGCGCACGGCAGCACATATAGTTTAGTGGCATGAACGCACGCGAATCGAGCATCAGCATCTTGATTTAGACTGCGTGGAGGAATCCGATGAGCTACGAAGCTGTTGTTATCACAGATGGGCGGGTCTGCAATGCTTCGGTGGTAGCAGGAGGCGCCGGGGATATGTTGGAGCTTACCAGAAACTTGACTTGTGTTTTGGTTGAATGATGGAAGTAGAGTGGGGGCGGGGGGAGGAGGCCAAGCTGAAACGTGGAGCAGCAACTCGGAAAGACTTTTCAATTTTTACCAAGCAAGCTTTGAGCATTTAAAGCTTTCGTGACTGCAGGGATTCATCTTCTTGGTTCTTTCGGTAAAGTCACGTAGAAGGAAAATAATAAAATAATAAAATAAAACATAATAAAATAATTCTCACGACGTTTCGGCCACAACGCAAGCAGCCGTCCTCAGGTGAAGAACAAGTCTGTCAGAAAGACAGCGTCTGAATGAGACGCTGTCTGAATGAGACGCTGTCTTTCCGACTGTCTTTCCGACAGACCCGTTATTCACCTGAGGACGGCTGCTTGCGTTGTGGCCGAAACGTCGTGAGAATTATTTTATTAGTTTTATTTTGATTATTTCCCTTCTACGTGACTTTACCGAAAGAACCAAGAAGATAAAGACACTTGAGCAATTGTACGTTCAGGAGGGACAGGGGGGGGGCACTTTGACGCGTGGGCTTCGCGACCGACATTGTCCAACTCTCGCGTCTGCCCGATGAGGCTGGGTGTTGTCGTGATTACCGGCGAAACTTCGTTCAATGTTGCAGCGGGTTTATACTCTCCGACTCACCGGCAAAGTGCTCAACTAGTAACGAATTGGCACGTTCTGTTCACGTAGACAAACCTTTAACCAACGGGCTTTACAAGGTCTTCTTGGTTCTTTCGGTAAAGTCACGACTCTAGACCTGCTCTCCAAGGACGGTGCTTGCGTTGTGGCCGAAAACGTCGTGAGAATTATTTTATTATGTTTTGTTTTTGTTATTTTATTATCACTACGTGACACCGAAAGAACCAAGAAGATGGATCCCTCGTCAAAAGCTTTAAATCGACATTAAACTGGGCTTTGTCGGGCGGTGGCGGGTTTAACGACACATTATATTTACGCGATCTAACTCCCCCCCCCCCCCAATAACCTCTAAGGATCAGGAGGCACTGCTGGGGTTTACGGATGGGAGTTTAGAAAGAACTAAGTAGCTTTCTAGGTGATTGGCAGGATTTGTTATTTTGAGATTTTTTTTTGTGATGAGTCGTCTTCCTGGCACCATCGAGCTGTCGGTCGGCTACGAACCCGGCGACCCGAGTTCGATTCCGCTCACGGTAAAGGGCCGTCCATAAATGACGTCACGCACCGAGAGGAAGGGGTGGGGGGTCAGACATTTGTGACGATGTGTGACATCAAAATGCGCAACTTTAAATAAATATAAACAACACGTTCTATTTAATTAAATAGACTTTTTAATAAATGTGCCACATTAAATACGCACTACAATGACAATGGTTTAAAGCGATTTGAAGCATGTTTTATTTTTTGGGGGGGGCAGAGCTTTGTGACGAGGGGGGGTCTGACTTTTTGTGACGCCATGTGAAATCATCCAAAACCGCGTGACGTCATTTATGGACGGCCCCAAACCAACACAGGTGACGATTCTCTGAACCGGTCTTGGGCCTCCTCCCTAGGTCGACTCGGCCTCAAATGAGTACCTGTGCGAAAAAAACATCGCCACTCGGGAGACAAAGGCGGCCGGGCGTGGTGCTGGCCACCCACCCCTCGTGTGCCGTACCGGCCTTCAATAGGTGCTCGCTAACAGCACTTGCCCCAATAGTCTGCTGAGGCTACTCGGGGAACTTTGTCTTTTGTTGATGTCGTCCCTTTGATATATTGGCGCAAGGTGTCTGGTCACGTGTGTAGAGGGGTCAAGTGACGCGGCGACCTCCGTCTTTACTGTACACCACCGTCATCATCATCATCACCACTACAATCATTGTTACCATCATCATTACCATCATCATCACTACAATCATTGTTACCATCATCATTACAGTCATCGTTACCATCACATTACTACCATCATCGTTACCATCATCATTACAGTCATCGTTACCATCATCATCATCACCGTTACAATCATTGTTACAATCATCGCCACCATCATCATCATCGTCACCATTTCCAATTAGCTCTGTTGGTTACGTACAGTACAAAACAAGTTCTACATGCATATATAATGGACCCGCAGTGGCGAAATGTTAACTACCTCGCCTGGTATGCAGGAGGTCGTGGGTTCGATCCCAACCCTGACACCTGCTGTTGCATATTTGTAGTTTGCGTGTCTCTCTCTCATCATCATCACGGTGGCTAGGAGATGTTAACTAACTCACTGGTATGCAGGAGGTTGTGGGTTCGATCCCGACCCTGACGCCTGCTGCATATTTGGAGTTTGCATTGTCTCTACCTGTACTTGTCGCTTTTTCTCTGGGTCCTCCGGTTTTACCCTTCCACATTTAGAATCAACATCGTGTGCTTGGAGTATTTGGCCGAAATATATTTCTACGTGACGATGATGAGCCACTTCTTTGAGCTATCAGTAAGTGGCCATGTCGCTTTTGAAAGAAGAGCTACATAGCTCAGTGGGCCTTACCTGATAAAAACAATATATCGTTTATAAATAATTTTAGTTTATTGTAGAGTGTGTTTAAAAAAGATGGACCCGATTTTAAATCGCTATATCTCTGCAACCACGAACCGCCCATGAATTAAACTCTTACCACTTAAAAGTGCGGGGCATAGAGTTTCAAATGATTAGATAGATGCCAGCGCACAGCCCTAGTCTCAAAGGATGACCCCGAGGGGCGTCTCGCAGCGCACAAACAGCNTTCGTGACTCAGTCACAANTCACAAGGGAAGTTTTGNAAACATAATAAATAATTATTTTTCAGTTCGGCAAGACTGAATCCGTAATTGTGGTGCAGCGTGCGCTTCAACGGCGTTTTGGCATCGATCCGCCAACGTCAAAGAGCATTCGTCGTTGGTGCGACAATTTGAGGAAACAGGCTGTTGATGTAACGGGAAGAGCACGGGGCGACCATGCACCTCAGAGGAAAATGTGAGAAGAGAGGCGTTTGGGATGAATTCAACTATCGTCTCGATGTTGTCCGTACAGCAGGTGGAGGTACATTTATAAAATGGTTAGTAAAACTTGATAACTCGTTAAACGTTTGTAACTTTTGGTGTAATTGTAACATGTTGCCATCGTGAAATATACTGCTTTGAAAGTGGGTCCATCTTTTTCAAACACCCTGTATGATAGAAAATAGTTTGATTAGTTGGCAATAGATGTGTGTGTGTACGCTACTCGGCAGGCAGCTATTGCCTCGTGCAGTGCATTGTGGGTTGGGTGTGACCGCGTGGTCCGTGATGCCACACAATTTCACTGCGTGCTCCCTTTATTCGTTGAAGAAATCTACTACTACGCCGACTACCACCGCACAGAGCGAGGGGAAACTTCTTACAATGATCACCTTGCTCTTACGATGGATAACCTCTTACGATGAATCTTGCTCGTTCCCAGCCGCGCGTGAATGCACTCTTCATTCGTCGCAACTTTGACGCTTTGGGGCCGGCGGTGAACAACCGATGGCATCAACTCGGTGGGCAGGCACATACCGACGTTGGGCCGACGTTGGGTCAACGTTGGGCCAACGTCGGGATGTGGTTGAAAACGTTAGGCCTGACTTGGGCCCGGCGACGTTCCATGTTTACTAGGCGGCCTCCTTCCTTGCATTTATTTCTTCCGTGTGATGTGCATCTACATCAGGGGTCGGGAACCTTTTTGACTGGGAGAGCCATAAAAGCCAAATATCTCTAAATATATTTCATTGAGAGCCATATAGTATTTTTAACGTATAATAAATTAAATGTCTTACTTTTAATGCAACTTCTGGTGCTGCATGGTTTTGCTGATTGCCTTGTAGTCTGGTTCGTTCGTGGTGAGGTTGAGCTTCATGCAGGCGTGACCCGTGAATTTATCTTCAAAACTTATTCTGTTTACTTTAAAATGACACAGTATTATTAAGCAATATCACAAGTATTTTAAAATCAGTTCCAAACCGATTTATTTTTTGTTATTATTATTTTCAACTCAAAATTGTCTGGGAGCCATATGCCGTCACTGGAAGAGCCATATATGGCTCGCGAGCCATAGGTTCCCGACCGCTGCTCTACATCAACCAACGGCTACAATTTAACATTCAGGTGTTCAGGCCAGATAACCGCATCAGGAGCAAGCGGAGTGTACCGCTGTGATGTTTTCCTTCGTGCTTGTGGATCGGGCCATTGCGTCATTCCACGTTGTACTACGTGTCTGCCCTGGGTGACTCACAGTCGCACACGCTACTGGAGACTTTTCAAATTTTCCACCAGCGCAACAGGGATCAAGCATGTGCTGCCGCTGAAGCTTTGTCAAGCGGATGCGGTTTAGGGTGGGAAGTTCAAACCCAGATGTTCTTGCTGCGTGTGGCTCTTTCACAACAAGCTGGTGTTGTTCACGAGATCCGTTGAATTCCATTCCCCGGCGTCGTTGTCGGTTAAGCGCACAGGTCCAAAACGGACATGCCGTGCGTGACCTTGCAAGCGACGACGAGTGGACGTCATCGTGTTGAATGGGGAGAGGCGACTGCTCCACCCCCACTCCCTCCCCGTGACTGCAGGGATTCATCTTCTTGGTTCTTTCAGTAAAGTCACCACGTAGAAGGGAAATAATAAAGTAATAAAATAATAAAAATACAACATAATAAAATTATTTTATTTTATTATGTTTTATTTTTATATACAAATAATAAATTATTTTATTTATTATATTTTANTTTTATATTTTATTACTTTATTATTTCTTTCTAGTGCTTTAATATAATAAAATTTTTTATTTTTATTATGTTATATTTTTATTATTTTATTATTTCCCTTCTAGTCACTTTAATATAAAATTATTTATTTATTATGTTTTATTTTTTTATTTTATTATTTCCCTTCTACGTCACTTTACCGAAAGAACCAAGAAGATGATTCTCAGGAGATTCCCTTTGCTGTGTGTGTGTCACCTCGGCGTGGCATTTTTCTTTCCTCGCCGCAGTGCGCCCGCCACGACCGCGTCCCCCGTCGCTCATGGTCCGTGCCGCGGGGACGAACGCCGCCACCAACCCGCCCCAACGTTTGTTCTTTCTCTCTAGATTTGAAGCTTTCGTGACTGCAAGGATTCATATTCTTAGGTTTTTTCGGTAAAGTCACGTAGGTAAAAAATTAAAATTAATAAAAGTAAAATAAAATAAAATCACGACGTTTCGGAGGCAACACAAGCTTCCGTCTTCAGGTGGAACCGTCACAGCACGATTGCTGTTCAAGCGTTTGATAGCTGTATCACTTGAACCAATCGGCTGTGACGGTTCCCCTGAAGACGGAAGCTTGTGTTGCCTCCGAAACGTCGTGATTTTTATTTTATTTTATTTACTTTCATTAATTTAATTTTTTCACAGCACGATACTGTATACTTGATACAGCTATCGGGCTGTGACGGTTCCCCTGAAGACGGAAGCTTGTGTTGCCTCCGAAACGTCGTGATTTTTATTTTATTTTAATTCTACTTTCATTAATTTTGATTTTTTACCTACGTGACTTTCTTCTTTTTCTCTCTCTCCAGGAATCCACCTACCCCAGGATCGTCCTCCACCCGCAGCGCCGAGATGGCCGGGAAGGGAAGCAGAGCGACGGATTTGATCTGACGCCAACCTTCATTCCCGAACGAGGTAAACGCTCCACCGGGCTCTTCGTTTTTTGGCGGTGCCCACGCGAAATCCCAAACGCTCATCCGTCGCTCCAGTCGGCCAAACGTCCCCAATGCAGTACTGCCAGCAGCAGTAGCAGCGGCAGTAGCAGCAGCAACAGCGGCAGCAGCAGCGGCAGCAGCAGCAGCAGCCTCCTGGGAAGTAGGCCTTGGTACTCGGTGAGGCATGATCGTAAATAAATCGCACCATCACGAAGTCAAGCCGGGTTGAGCCTGGACAGTGCTCGGATGGGGTGACCACCGTGCATGCCAGGTGCTATAGGCTCCTGCTGCTGCTGCTGCTGGGATGCTTTGGCGGCAGCAGAGGACAGGGTAGCACCCCCCCTCTCCCCGCCCCATTGGTGTTGTGCTGTACTCTCTGCGCCGCCCGTCTTCGCCAAACCCGCACTGACCAGCATGGTGAAGTACGGTCAAATAACGCGCGAGGCTCTAGTCCAGCGGCGGATTGACGGCGGCGTCGCCGTGAGATGCCGGGGGACCTGGTGTCATCGCTTAACCCGAAGCCGCGGTCAGGTGGCGTAAGGCTACGCTCTCTTTTGCGTGCGGCGTTTTATTTAACTCTGTGTGTGTCGCGTGTGTCGGGGAGCGGTGGTGTAGCGGTTAGCGCGCTGCGCTACGAACCTGGCGACCCGGGTTCGATTCCCGCTCACGGCCAACACCGCCAGTGACGATTGTCTGAACCGGTCCTGGGCCTCCCCTAGGTCGACTCGGACTCAAATGAGTACCTAGTGCGGTGTGTAAACATCGCTGCTGGGAGACAAAGGCGGTCGGGCGTGGTGCTGGCCACCCACCCCTCGTGTGCTGCCGGCCTTTATAGGTGCTCGTTAACAGCACTTGCCCGTACAGTCTGTTAAGGTTATACGGGAGATCTTTATCTTTGTACACGTTGAACGTCTTTCGCACCGTCCGTAGACAGCCGAGCTAATCGGAGGTTGCGGGGGAAAGACAAGAAACTAAACACACACAAAGCATTTTTGCCTCCAATGGCCTTTCTAATAACCTTTGTGTGTGCGTGTGTACCGTGCATACACGACTGTGTTTGTGTGTGTGTGTCGTATGTGTACATGTACACATGTTGGGAGCGGTGGCGCAGTGGTTAGCGCATTTAGCTGCGGAGCCGGCGACCCGACTTTGATTCCTGCTCGTGGCTACCAACACCTGTGACGATTGTCTGAACGTGTCCTGGGCCTCCCTAGGTCGACTCAGCCTGAAATGAGTACCTGGTGTGGAGTGTAAACATCGGCCACCCACCCCCTCGTGTGCCGTGCCGGCCTTCGTAGTGCCTCTGAAGCCAACGACCCGAGTTAGATTCCCACTCTCCCTAGGTCGACTCAGCTTCGGATGAGCACCTACCTGGTGGGGTTGGCAAACCGCAGTAAACGTGGAGCGTTGGGGCGACGTTGGGTCAACGTTAAACCAACGTCGGACCAACGGTGGGTCAACATTGGCATGTTAACCGCGCGTTGTGTGTGTGCGTGTACGTTGAACTTCTTTCGCACCGTACTTCGCCAACTGTGCCAATCGGCCTCAATAGGCGCTCACTGACAGCGCTGGGGTGGGGGGCGTGGTGCCTCCCTTTTTTTTGCGTGTCGTCCGTTGCGTGCAGGTAGCGTCAAGAATGGCTTCCACAACGCCGGCTTCGAGCGAGACGCGCCAGAGGAGGTCACAAAGGAGGAGGTCACAAAGAAGGCGAACAAGTGAGTCCACGGTTCTTTCATTGGGGGGTGGAGGGGGGGGTGAGGCTGGGCTTCTGTGACGTCAGAACGGTTCGGCGGCGACAATGAGGGGCGGCCTATCGCTGTGACCCAGAGGTCGCAAACGGGTTTTGATTCCTTACCCGTACCCGGCCGCACCAGGGTCGCAAATGGGTACGGCTACCCGTTCCCTACCCGAAATGAGTGACAAACGGCTACTCACCAGTGACTCGCGGCCTACCCGTACCCGGCCGCACCAGGGTCGCAAACGGCTACCCGATACCCGTACCCTACCCGATACCCGGCTACCCGTACCCGGTCGGGTACGGGTAAGGAATCAAAACCCGTTTGCGACCTCCATCGGGGAGGACATTGAGCGGTGGAAGACGAAGAATCGGAATGCCGATTTTTTTATGCTCGAGATTTTTCTGTGCGCTATGCAGCCTTTTTTTTTTTTTGACGAGTGTCCAGTCAGGATGGCGGGGCAGAGTGTTACAATACAACAACAATACAACAACAACAATACAATACAATAATAACAACAATACAATACAACAACAATACAACAACTACAATACAATACAACACAATACAATAATAACAATACAATACAACAACTACAATACAACACAATAATAACAACAATACAATACAACAACTACAATACAACACAATACAATAATAACAACAATACAATACAATACAACAACAATACAACAATACAATAATAACAACAATACAATACAACAACAATACAACAATACAACACAATACAATATAACAACAATACAACACAACAACAACAATACAACAACGATGGGGAGGGCAAAGTACAGGGAAGGGTAAGCAAAGCGCNAAAAATAAACTTAAACCGCAACTTTAACACGTAGCAGGCTTTCGCGACCAGTATTATTTAAATAAAGGTTTTTGGGTTAGATCGCGTTATTTATAAATGTGTCGCAACCCTCCACCATCCGAGACGGCCAATCAGTAAAAAAAAGTGTCACGTTCACAAAAGACAAAATAGTTCACTACTTTAGCCCACCGGTGTGTTGAAGAGTGGATCCACAACATTGAAAAATGTTTGAGTAGTACGACGTTTCGCTGGAGATTACACCCAGCATCGTCGGGCGATTTGCCAGAGTAGTGAACTGATCGCGGTCTTAAATAGTGCAGGATTACGTCATCATTGTTGAACCCCATCAGGATTCGAGATCGGAGGCGGAGGTGTGGGTGGGGGTGAATGCAATTATGTAATAGATCTGTAATCAGCCACTTGGCATGTGACTCGCCTGTAAGGAATTGCAATGTGTGTGTGGTCTGTTACTTGATAAGACGCCTCCAGCCTGCGCTGAATCTAAAGCTGTCACAGCGATTTAAATTGCATCCCCCCCCCCCTTATCTCTCTTCCCCCCATCTCTCTCCCCCCCCCCCATCTCTCTCCCCACTCATCTCTCTCCCCCCCCATCTCCACCCCCCATCTTCCCACCCATCTCTCTACCCCCCCCCTCATATCTGTCCCTCCCATCTCTCTCTCCACCCCCCATCTCTCTCTCCACCCCCCCCCCCCATCTCTCTTCCCCCCCATCTCTCTCCCCCCTCATCTCCCCCCTCATCTCCCCCCCCCCCCCTCTCTCTCCTCCCCCCCATCTCTCTCCCCCCCCATCTCTCTCCCCCCCATCTCTCTCTATCCCCCTCCATCTCTCCCCCCATCTCTCTCCCCCCCCATCTCTCTACCCCCCCATCCCATCTCTGTTCCTCCCCCCATCCCCCCCCATCTCCCCCCCCCCATCTCTCTCCCCCCCCCCAATCAGAGACAAGAAGGACAAGAAGCCAAAGCAGACAGTCGGCGTACTGGAAGTGGTAATTATAATCACTACGCCGCACGTACATTTACATACGTGTAGTTATTATACACACACGGGTAAAACATTGCTTCTACCTGAGTCGTTGCCTCCACGTCATTGTGTGTCGATGTTTCTCTATCAATGTGTCCGTGTCTCCATGCCGTTGTCTCTGTTGATGTCTCCATATCGATATCCGTGTCGATGTTTCGGTGTCGATGTCTCCGTGTCGATGTTGCTCTATCAATGTGTCCGTGTCCGTGTCTCCATGCGTTGTCTCTGTTGATGTCTCCGTGTCGATGTTTCTCTATCAATGTGTCCGTGTCTCCGTGTCGATGTCTCTGTATCGATGTCTCTGTGTCGATGTCTCCATGTCGATGTCTCTGTGTCGATGTCTCCGTGTCGATGTCTCCGTGTCGATGTCTCCGTGTCGATGTCTCCGTGCCGTTGTCCCGGTGCCGTAGTTCCGGTTCGCCGACCCTGGACGTGGCCCTATGATCGTGGCCTGGTGTCGATGGGTCCGGAGGAGCCCTCCCGCTCATGATCATCGTGTTCGGCAAATGACCGACAGCTTCGTCCGCAGCGGCATCAACGGTGGGAANGGGGGGGGGGTCACGACCTCGCGATTCACGACCTTTATTCAGACCGGAGGAAATCCGATGACCTATGAAGCTCTTTTTCACAGGTGTCCAGATTCGCTCTCTTTGCCTCTCGTTCTCTCCGTCTCGACGCCGTCGGTCTGACGCTGCCGTGACGCTCTTTTGGCGCGACTGTGGGGGGCCGCAGCGACTCTGCCCCCTGTGATTGAACCGGACTCTCAAAGACTCGCTCGAGTGACACTTGAAGAAGGGATATCGGAGGTAGCTCTGTGGTGATATCTACTCCTGCAGGTCATTCTCTAACATGGGAAGTGGGTTAAATTTTGACTTAAAGCTTTCGTGACGGCAGGAATTAATATTCTTGGTTCTTTCGGTAAAGTCACCAAGATAGAAATAAATAAAAATTAAATTAAATAATAATAAAAGCAAAAAGCCCACGACGTTTCGATCGCAACACTAGCGGTCTTCATCAGGCGGAGAGAAAAAGAAAAAAAAAAGACCGCCTTATTTTGTATCTTATTCTATTATTTGTATTTCTATCTACGTGACTGTACCGAAAGAACCACGAACATGGCAAGTGGGACCAGTGTCGTCACGTGATGAAGGGATCTCGGAGGTAGCTCTGTGAAATCCGCTTCTGCGGGCCGCTCTCTGCTCATGTGGAGGCGTCCGTGACGCCGTGATGCCGGCAGAGGCGATCCGGTGATCAAAGCCCGGAGAGAGACGATGTGAAACCTCCTCTCTCCATCGCTCGCTCGGTGCCTGTGAGTGCGTGTGTGTGTGTGCCTGTACGTGTGGGGAGCGGTGGTGCAGCGGTTAGCGCTGCGGTGCGCTACAAACCCGGCGACGCGAGTTCGATCCTCGCGCACGGCCAACGCCGGTAATGATTATCTGAACCGGTCCTGGGCCTCCCTAGGTCGACTCGGCCTCAAATGAGTACCCGTGCGGTGTGTAAACATCGCTACTGGGGAGACAAAGGCGGCCGGGCGCGGTGTTGGCCACCCATCCCCTCGTGTGCCGTGCCGGCCTTCGTAGGTGCCACTCGCTAACAGCACTTGCCCCAGCAGTCTGTTGAGGCTACACGGGGGATCTTTGTCTTTGTGTGTTATCCGCGTGGAGTCTCCGTGTAATCAATTCTCGGTGGCTTCTGCGCGCGCCCTGTCCTGTGCCACAGCCACGGTGCCCGGCGGCGCCAACGACACGAACGTCACCTTCCCGTCGGCAAACCTGAGCGCCACCGAAATGGGCGACTTGCTGCAGGCCGAGATGTCGAAGTGAGGATCGTCGTCGCCCTTGTCCTGCGTCGTCATCGTCATCATGATCATGATCGTCATCGTCATCATGATCGTCGTCGTTGTCATTGTCGTTGTCGTCGTCTTCGTCATCATGGTCATCATCGTCGTCATCATCGTCGTCCTTGTTATCATCGTCGTCGTCATCATCGTTTTGGTCAATGTCACGGTCATCATCCTCATCATGGTCATCATCTTCGTCATGATTGTCATCATCATTGTCATGGGTCTCAATGATAATCACCGCCATCATCATCTTCGTCACCAACGACATCTTTGTCACGGTTATCGTTATCACCGTCATCATCATCATCATTGTGGTGCAGCAGCAGCAAGCGCAACAGTAGCAGGAGTAGCTGCCAGAGCAGTAACAGCAGTAGCAACAGCAGGAGCAGTAGCAACAGCAGAAACAGCAGCAGTGGCAGCAGGAGCAGCAGCAGTAGCAGGAACAGGAACAGCAGTACCAGCAGCAGGAACAGCAGCAGTGGCAGCAGGAACAGCAGCAGTAGCAGTAGCAGGAACCGGAACAGCAGCAGTGGCAGCAGGAATAGCAGCAGTAGCAGTAGCAGGAACCGGAACAGCAGCAGTGGCAGCAGGAACAGCAGCAGTAGCAGCAGCAGTAGCAGCAGCAGGAACCGGAACAGCAGGCATGGCAGCAGGATCGGCAGCAGTAGCAGCAACAGAAACAGCAGCAGTGGCAGCAGGATCAGCAGCAGTGGCAGGAACAGCAGTAGCAGTGGCAGGAGCAGCAGTAGCAGGAACAGGAACAGCAGCAGTGGCAGGAACAGGAACAGCAGCAGTGGCAGGAACAGCAGTAGCAGGAGCAGGAACAGCAGCAGTGGCAGCAGGATCAGCAGCAGTGGCAGGAACAGCAGTAGCAGGAGCAGGATCAGCAGCAGTAGCAGGAACAGGAACAGCAGCAGTAGCAGGAGCAGGAACAGCAGCAGTGGCAGCAGGATCAGCAGCAGCAACAGGAACAGCAGTGGTGGCAGCAGGAACAGCAGCAGTAGCAGGAACAGGAACAGCAGTGGTGGCAGCAGGATCAGCAGCAGTAGCAGGAACAGGAACAGCAGCAGTAGCAGGAGCAGGAACAGCAGCAGTGGCAGCAGGATCAGCAGCAGCAACAGGAACAGCAGTGGTGGCAGCAGGAGCAGCAGTAGCAGCAGGAACAGGAACGCAGCGGTGGCAGCAGGATTAGCAGCAGCAGCGGTGGCAGCAGGATCAGCAGCAGTAACAGGAACAGCAGTGGTGGCAGCAGGAACAGCAGCAGTAGCAGCAGGAACAGGAACCGCAGCGGTGGCAGCAGCACCTTCCAAAGTGATGCCCACCATGAGCCAACACCACAGACGTTCCAAGTGGTTATGATAATACTACGACTCGTAATGGTAATAATGATGATGATCAAGCAGCGCAAGGGTTCCTCCCTTTTCAAAGCTCAGTTTTTATCTTGTCGGAGGGCGCAAGCCGACGGCGGAGGCTGACGGAGGCCACGGCAGCTCTTGGGGTGGGGAGGGCTATTAGTCCGGCGTGGATTGAACACGTCGCTCGCAGCCCGACCCCGGGCGGGCACGCCGTAGCGTCACAAAGTTTCGCGGAGACGACGGTCCGGCGGGCGCCACCTCACCGCCATCTGGGAGTCGGCCGCAAAGTGAGGGGGGGGGGAGGGGCGGGGGTGTTGTGGCCGGGGTGCGATGGAGATAACTTCGGCAACGGTGGAGAATGCGGGAGGAGAGCGGGGATCGAGCGTTGCTCCTCTCGCCTCCTGAACTCTGACCCTCCCGCCGTGGCCTGCGCAGGTACGCGTGGTACTACGTGGCCATCGGCTGCGCCGTGCTGGTGTCCGCGACGCTGCAGGTGTCGTGCTGGATGCTGGCGGCGGCGCGCCAGTGCCAACGCATCCGCCACCAGTTCTTCCGCGCAATCCTCCACCAGGAGATGAGCTGGTTCGACACGACGCAGATCGGCGAGCTGGGCTCGCGACTCACCGAGTGAGCGCCGCACACGCGCGCGCGGAGTCGGGCGCGTCACAGTCACGTACACATGGAGTCAAGTACACGCACGCCCGGCGCTCCGCTCGTTGTTGTGAGCGTCGTTCCTCTGCCCTCCGCTGTTGCTGAAGGGCGACTGCCTCCAACGGCCCAGTAGCAGCAGCAGCAGCGTCCTTCCTTCAACAACCTCCTCCTTGACACCGCCGGTACCGGTCACAGAAAGCTTGCGGGGTCACAAGCACCATCCTGTTCACGGCACCGTGACTCATCCCTCTCCACCCCACCTCCGTCTCTCTCTCTGTCTCTCTGCCATCCTCCGTCTCGCAGCGACATCAACACGATCAACGTCGGCATCGGCGACAAGGTCAGCCTGTTCATGCAGTTCTTCTCCTCCTTCGTGGTCGGCTTCGTCATCGGCTTCGCCCACGGCTGGAAGCTCACGCTCGTCATCCTCTCCGTGAGCCCGCTGCTCGCCATCTGCGCCTCGATGCTCGCCAAGGTGAGGACGGCGACGCTCCGTCGGCGAACGGGGCTGGCGGTCACGGCGTGGGCCACGCCTTGACTGCTCGCTCGCTCGCTCGCTCATTCGTCGACCGTTCGCTCGCCCGCTCGATCGATCGCTCGCCCGATGGCTCGTTCGCTCGCCTGCTAGATTGGGTGGATGAGCTCGCGCGCTCACTCCTCTAACCCTCCGTTGTTGTTGTTGTTAGGCGACTGCTTGCTCCAACTGTGCCCAGTAGCGATTTGGCACAGTTGGCTACGTAGGGTGCGGAAGAAGTTCAACGTACACACACACACAAACGTGGCCACGTGCTATCGTGCACCGTGCCGGCCTTCATAAGATGCCCGCTAACAGCACTTGCCCCAGCAGGTCTGTCTGCCTCTATGGGTGACCTTTGTCTTTGTGTGTGTGCGCGTGTGTGCGTGTGTGTGTCCGCGTACACCAGCTGCTGGCTCGCTGACGACAGCCGAACTGACCGCGTACGCCAAGGCCGGAGCCGTGGCGGAGGAGGTCCTGATGGCCATCAGGACGGTGGTGGCCTTCGGAGGTCAGCAGAAAGCCGTCGACAGGTGAGCACACGGGCACCCCCCCCGCCACCACCGCCCACCACTGNCCCCCCCATCACTGCTCCCCCCACCACTGCCCCCCCACCGCCCCCTCCGTAACGTTGATTTACGTCGCCCCCTTTTTACGTAATTTAGCAAATACGCCATTGCTCTATTAACCCTTTCCCGTTCCAATGACGTACGTCACGGCGTACGCGAGGCGGTACGTCACGGCGTACGCAACGACGTACGTCACGGCGTGCCTCATTGGTCCTTGTTCTGATTCCGTTACCCCCCGCCCCGCTCCCCTCCACCCCCAATGAAGACCGCCTGGTCCCAACGAACCCCACCACCCCCCCCCCCACGCTTAGATTACTAAGGTCACGATACGCAGAGAGGTCACGATACACCGAGGAGCTTGCCTCCTGCCTCCACCTCCCCCCCATCGGCCTTCTCCTGCACGGTGTCCAGTCCACAGCCCCTCCCCCACCCACCCTCGTTGTTGTCATCGTTGTCATTGGGAGAGATGCAAAGGAACGGCGCCACGCTCACCGCCACGCTCACCGCCACGCTCACCATGATACACTCACCGCCATGCTCACCGCCATGCTCACCGCCACGCTCACCGCCACGCTCACCATGATACACTCACCACCACGCTCACCGCCACGCTCACCGCCACGCTCACCGCCACGCTCACCGCCACGCTCACCACCACGCTCACCATCATGCTCACCGCCACGCTCACCGCCACGCTCACTGCGATGCTCACCGCCACACTCACCGCCACGCTCACCGCCACGCTCACCATGATACACTCACCGCCACGCTCACCGCCACGCTCACCGCCACGCTCACCGCCACGCTCACCATGATACACTCACCGCCACGCTCACCGCCACGCTCACCGCCACGCTCACCACCACGCTCACCATGATACACTCACCGCCACGCTCACCGCCACGCTCATCGCCACGCTCACCGCCACGCTCACCAATACACTCACTGCCACGCTCACCATCATGCTCACCGCCACGCTCACCGCCACGCTCACTGCGAAGCTCACCGCCACACTCACCAACACACTCACCAACACACTCACCGCCACGCTCACCGCCACGCTCACTGCGAAGCTCACCGCCACACTCACCACACACTCACCACACACTCACCGCCACGCTCACCGCCACGCTCACTGCGAAGCTCACCGCCACACTCACCACACACTCACCACACACTCACCGCCACGCTCACCGCCACGCTCACTGCGAAGCTCACCGCCACACTCACCAACACACTCACCAACACACTCACCGCCACGCTCACCGCCACGCTCACTGCGAAGCTCACCGCCACACTCACCAACACACTCACCACACACTCACCACCACGCTCCCACCTCCCGTCCCTGCGCTCGTCGCCGCTGGCGCCGCAGGTACAACAAGAACCTGCACGACGCCAGCACGATGGGCATGAAGAAGGCCGTCGCCACCAACCTGTCGTTCGGACTCACGCAGTTCATCATCTTCGGCTCGTACGCCCTCGCCTTCTGGTACGGCACCAAGCTGGTGATTGAAGAGCCCGAGAACTACACCATCGGACGCGTGCTCATCGTGAGTCGCACCGCAGCACCACCGCTCCCACCAGTCTCGGATTGCCAAGGTTACAATGCACCATCACAACACCTCCAACCACCACCGCACCACCACCTTGGATTACCAAGGTCACAATGCACCATCACACCACCACCGCCACCACCACCGCACCACCACCTTGGATTACCAAGGTCACAATGCACCATCACACCACCACCGCCACCACCACCGCACCACCACCTTGGATTACCAAGGTCACAATGCACCGTCACAACACCTCCATCCACCACCGCCACCACCCGCCACCACCACCGCCACACCACCTTGGATTGCCAAGGTCACAATGCACCATCACAACACCTCTATCCGCCACCACCGCCGCACCACCTTGGCTGCAGAGTTTGGTAATGCATGTTGCTTACGTCGTTTATTGTGAAAATTCGGTCACAGTTCCTATGACCTGCACGGTTTCATTGCTTTTATGGCTTTATTTTGGTGATTTTAGAAAAGTTTTTTGGTTTGGTCATGTTTGTTTGTTGTAGTACAGAGTTGGACTGATGGCCTTAATCTAAGTTGTCTTGTGGTTGTTGTTGTTGTTGTTGTTTAACTTGCATCCCACTGGGATTTTTGCACACAACGTTAGTGTACGGTGCTTTTTCTGCAATATTTTGCTGTCTTTTCTTGGATCTTCTGTTTACGCATAGTCACTATAAGATGTATTCTTGTTCATGTTTTCGTTTTTTGGTTGTTGCGGTTGTACCCGATTTCAAGAGCCGAATGGCTCACAGGGCTACACCTAATACATGAACTTGAACTTGGATTACCAAGGTCACAATGCACCGTCACAACACCTCCAACCGCCACCGCCACCACCGCACCACCACCTTGGATTACCAAGGTCACAGGGCATACGCTGTGAATCTTTTGCCTTTTGCCTTCTGCAGGTGTTTTTCTCCGTCCTCATTGGCGCCTTCTCGCTGGGACAAGGAGCTCCTAACCTGGAGAGCTTCTCCAACGCCCGCGGTGCGGCGTTCACCATCTTCCAGATCCTAGACAAGGTGACGCCACCGACACAGATATCCGTGGCCTCTACATACACACAAAAAAAACACTTGCTGTTGGGGCAAGTGCTGTTAGCGAGCGGCACCTATGAAGGCCGACACGGCACACTCACCTACTCACTCGCCCAATCACTCGCCCAATCACTCGCCCAATCACTCGCCCAATTACTCGTCCACTCACTCATTCACCCACTCGCAAAGACAAAGATCCCCCGTGTAGCCTTAACATGCTGTTGGGGCAAGTGCTGTTAGCGAGCGACACCTACGAAGGCCGACACGGCGCACTCACCTACTCACTCGCCCAATTACTCGCCCAATTACTCGCCCACTCACTCACCCACTCGCAAAGATAAAGATCCCCCGTGTAGCCTTAACATGCTGTTGGGGCAAGTGCTGTTAGCGAGCGGCACCTATGAAGGCCGACACGGCGCACTCACCTACTCACTCACCCATTACTCGCCCACTCACTCACCCACTCGCAAAGACAAAGATCCCCGTGTAACCTTAACATGCTGTTGGGCAAGTGCTGTTAGCGAGCGGCACCTATGAAGGCCGACACGACACACTCACCTACTCACTCGCCCATTCACTAGCCCACTCACTCACCCACTCGCAAAGACAAAGATACCCCGTGTAGCCTTAACATGCTGTTGGGGCAAGTGCTGTTAGCGAGCGGCACCTACGAAGGCCGAAACGGCACACTCACCTACTCACTCGCCCAATCACTCGCCCAATTACTCGCCCACTCACTCACCCACTCGCAAAGATAAAGATCCCCCGTGTAGCCTTAACATGCTGTTGGGGCAAGTGCTGTTAGCGAGCACCTANTTAAGGCCGGCACGGCACACAAGGGGGTGGGTGGCCAGCACCACGCCAGGCCGCCTTTGTCTCCCTCGTGGCGACGTTTACACACCGCGCCAGGTATATACACACACGCACAGTTCAATCCACCAGCACTGGGGGGGGGGGGGGGGGGGTGGCGGTGTGCGAGACATGGACAGATTAATTTCGTTAGAAGGTAATTCATCGAAACACAAATTAAGCATGGGGCATGTAAGTTGCAGCGTACTTTGTTTCATCAGACCCTACACGTGTTTATTTAACATTGCACATTGTCTTGAATGATTGACAACCAAAAAAGATGTTGCAATGCTGCAAGCAGTAAAGATTGGAGAGAACCACTGTGCCTAAACTGGTGTCTGCGAGCTTGCGAACCATCGCGCAAACTCCGATCATCCTCGCGAGCAGCAGTAGCGGCGGCTTTCAGATGCGCTGCTTCTGTGGCCGTCTGGAACGCTCTTCCCTTCGATATTAGGAAGCCATTGGGAGGCTATGCACTTAAAAATCACCATGATCTCGATTGCAAACTCGTCTCTTTAAAGCTGCCTTTTGTGTGTGTGTGTTAGTTTTGTTGTCCTTCTCCCGCACCTTCGATTAGTGCGGTGCAAAATAAGTTCAACATAGACACATCGCGGGTCACCTGGTTCGACCAATAACAGTTCACCAGCATCGGTTTCGGGCAAGCCTCCTGCCTGCCTCTGATGACGACGATGACGATGAGGCACCGAATGTCGAAACTGGCCCAGAGCTTTTGCTATGACGATGATGACTACGATGATAGTGACGACGACTGCTGATGATGATGATGATGCTGATGATGGTTTTACGCACAGCCCGCCCCATAGACAGCAGTTCTGATGATGGGTTCAAGCCGGAGCGGATCAAAGGCGACATCTCCTTCAGAAACATCCACTTCTCTTACCCTCCCGGCCTGACGTGCAGTANCCCGTCGCTCACCACTCATCGCTCACCANCCCGCCGCTCACCACTCACCACCCCGCCGCTCACCACCCCGCCGCTCACCACTCACCACCCCGCCGCTCACCACTCACCACCCCCGCCGCTCACCANNCCGTCTCCACCACCCCGCCGCTCACCACCCCCGCCGCTCACCANCCCGCCGCTCACCACCCCCGCCGCTCACCACTCACCCCCCGTCGCTCACCACCCCCGCCGCTCACCACTCACCANCCCGCCGCTCACCACTCACCACCCGTCGCTCACCACCCCGCCGCTCACCACTCACCACCCGTCGCTCACCACCCGTCGCTCACCACCCGTCCTCACCACCCGTCGCTCACCACCCCCGTCGCTCACCACCCGTCGCTCACCACCCCGCCGCTCACCANCCCGTCGCTCACCACTCACCACCCCATCACTCATCACTCACCACCCCCGTCGCTCACCANCCCGTCGCTCACCACTCACCANCCCGTCCTCACCANCCCGTCGCTCACCACCCCGTCGCTCACCACCCCCGTCGCTCACCANCCTCCTCACCANCCCCGTCCTCACCCCCCCGTCCTCACCACCCCCGTCCTCACCACCCCCGTCGCTCACCACCCCGTCGCTCACCACCCCGTCGCTCACCANCCCGTCNCTCATCGCTCACANCCCGTCGCTCACCACCCGTCGCTCACCACCCCGCCGCTCACCACCCCTTCGCTCACCGCCTCCGTTCTTATCACTCTCCACCTCGTCAAGACCACCCCATCGCTGACACTNCACAGTGCCTCCACCTCATCACCACCGTGAGATCATNGGATTTTAGGGATTTTATGGGATTTCATGGGATTGTGTGGGATTGAGGGATTGTGTGAGATTGTGAGGGATTCTAGATTGTGTGGGATTGTATGATATTGTGTGGGATTGTGAGCAATTGTGTGGATTGAGGGTTTTAAGGGATTCTATGAGATTACGACTGGATTCTAATGGGATTCCATCGGANTTGTGAGGGATTGAGGGATTCTGTGGGATTGCGTGGGACGGTGAGGATTCATGGATTGCTACCGTGGGGCCCGCAGATCCTCAAGGGCTGAACTTGGAGGTGGAGAGCGGCAAGACGATCGCCCTGGTGGGCAGCAGCGGCTGCGGCAAGAGCACCACCATCCAGTTGCTGCAGAGGTTCTACGACCCCGGCGCTGGCGAGGTGCGTGCGTGTGCGCGTGTGCATGTGTCGGGCGGTGGTGTAGCGGTTAGCCGCTGTGCTACGACCCGGTTCGATTCCCGCTCGCCAACACCGGTGACGATTTTCTGAAGCGGTCCTGGCCTGCCCTAGGGCGACTCCCTCGAATGAGTACCTGGTGCGGTGTGTAAACATCGCCACTGGAGAGACAAAGACGGCCGGGCGTGGTGCTGCCACCTACCCCCTCGTGTGCCGTGCCGGCCTTCATAGGTGACAGCACTTGCCCCTACGTCTGTTCAGGCTGTACGGGGATCTTTGTATTAGTGTGTGTGCACGTGTGTTTGTGTGTGTGTTTAACGGTGGTTCAGCGGTTGGTCCTGTCAGCTGGTGTGATCCTGTCCGCTGGCGTGGTCCTGTCCGGCACCAGCAGTGGCAGCGTTTATGGGGCGGCCTTGCAGGGCTGCACCTCTTCCACGTGACTCACCCCCCCCCCCCCCCCCCCACGCGGCACAGGTGCTGGTGGACGGTCGCGACGTGCGCTCGCTGGGCGTGCGCTGGCTGCGCGAGCACATCGGCGTCGTGAGCCAGGAGCCGGTGCTCTTCGCCGCCACCATCGGCGAGAACATCCGGCACGGGCGCCAGGACGCCAGCGACGCCGACATAGAGCGAGCGGCGCACGAGGCCAACGCCTTCGACTTCATCTCACGCCTGCCCGAGGTGCCCCCCCCCCCTCCCTCCCCCCCCCCCCCCGCGTTGCGCCGCCCGTGTCACATGTGGCAGCGTCGGTCGGTCGCCCCGCTCGCGTGCGCCGGCCAGGCTCGCAGACCTGCTGAGCCTCCTGGGTCTGGCGCGACGGGGCGTGGTGGTTCGCTCGCCGGCTTTGGGGGGGGGGGCTTCGTTTCTCACCACTCGCCCTCCCCCAGCTTGTTTGGGGTGAGGTGGACTAGGCTATTTTGGGAGCCCCAGAATATCGTTGCTATAATTGTACGGGCAACGGGTGAAGGTAAACGCGCAGGTGCTGAGCGAGAAACCATCATCCGGTCGGGCGAGCCGGGGTTGTGTTACGGTGCGTAACCGTCGGCGCTCGTTCCCAAGCGCCGTGAGCAAAGGTTCGAAGCTTTCGCGACTGTAGGAATCCATACTCTTTGGTTCTTTCGGTAACCATGATTGCTTGTGTTGCAATCGAAACGTCGTGATTGATTTATTTTATTTTCTACCCACGTGACTTGACCGAAAGTATGGGGATCAAAGGTGTTGCGGGATGTGTCGGTTGGACTTGTCGAATCGCTTTGACGGCAAAAACGTTGGGTGACTTCTGTGCCAACACCACCACCACCTCCGATGATGATGATGATGACATCAACTGCCACGCCTGAGAGAGGCCGCGCCAATTGCGTCACCCTCCCTCACCCCACCGTGAACTTGCACGCGTTCATCGCTTGGGGGTTGGGGGGGGGGAGGAGAGAGCGGAGGTGCAGCGGTTAGCGCACGCGAACCCGGCAAGAGATTCCGCCCCGTTGACTTCCCGCTCGCGCGGCCAATAACCGGGTGTCTGAATGGGGTCCCCTCCACTAGGTCGGCTCGGCCTTAAATACCTGGTACGGTGTGCAGTGGATTTTGTCCGGCTCCTTCCGTTTTTCCCCTCCACATTTAGAATCGACATGACCACGCTTTTAGAGTCATCGGCTGCTTTGAATCCCACACGATGAGCCACCAATTAGTCGAGCGATCCTTCGCGAGAGCCGGTCGCTTCTGAAAACGAGCTTGGCGAACAGCTCATGGTCCTTACCTCGTAAAGAATAAAATACTTGCCCCCCGTAGTATTGTGTGGACCACACGGGGTGATGCAGATGTTCCTTGGTCGTGTTTGTATCGGTTACACATCCATTGTGTTTGTGTAAGGTGAACCGAGCGCCTCGCTTGTGACATTTGCCATGACACCCGGCACACTCACGCCAAGCAAAGACAAAGATCCCCCGTGGAGCCTTTAGCCGACTGTTGGGCAAGTGCTGTGAGCTAGTGGCACCTACGAAGGTCGGTATGGCGCACGAGGGGGGGGGGCAACACCACGCCTGGCCGCCTTTGTCTCCCCAGTGGTGATGATTAACCACACGACCGCACCAGGTACTCAATTGTTGACCGAGGGGATGCCAACACCGCGAGCGGGAATCGAACTCGGGTGGCCGGGTTCGTAGCGCTAAACACTACCGCCACCACTCACGCCCCCCCCCGCCCCACCACTGGGCCACCCGCCGCCACCACCGCCACCACTGGGCCACCCACCGCCACAACCACAACCACTGGGCCACCCACCGCCACCGCCACAACCGCTGGGCCACCCACCACCACCACCACCACAACCACAACCACTGGACCACCACCGCCCCCACCACCGCCCCACCACCGCCCCCACCACCACCACACCGCCCCATCACCGCCCCACCACCGCCCCCACCACTGCCCCACCACCCCCACCACCCCCCCACCACCACCACCACTGCCCCACCACCCACCACCGGCCCCCACAACCACTGGGCCACCCACCGCCCCACCACCGTCCCGTGCTAAATTTAACCCGTGCACAGCAGCAGCAGGGGCTGCAGAACCGGTTTCTTTGAAGACAAAAAAGTTAAACCGCGCGGCTGTCCCGGGCTGTCCCTCCTTTGAAATGTGACTCTGCCAGGTTTTGTTTTATAATAAACGGATTCTTAAAATTCTTGGCACGGATGCCCCCCCCATTCCTGTACATTTCATAGGGGGGGGGGGGGGGTAGGTTATGCCCGAGTCACTGAACCTACGTAATGCTTGACATTTTCACCAGCAGCAGTGGTTATGCTAGATGAAGGCCCCATCGTTAGCCGTGGTCTACCTACTGCTGGATGAAGGCCACCAAGCCATGGGTGACCGGCNACGACGNCGGCCACTGCAGTTAGCTACCAAGCGTGGCCAAGAGCTAAGCAGCTCTGCGGGGCTTGCCCGACGAATCGTTTTTGACAGCCGGCATGTGGCACGGCGCGTGGCACAAAAAACACTCGTCTGGGAACCAAGTCGCGTATTTCTTATTTTATTTTTGGTACGAGCATCAAGATGCGCGGGGTGGGAGGGGGGTGCAGTTGGGATCTCGGGGCCCGATTTTATCACTTTGAAAGAATGCAACCGACTTGCGGACGCCGTGACGGGAACGTTCCTACGTCGGCGCCTCCTCGTATCGCTTACAAATGTGCAGATTTTCAAGGTCTCAAGATTCGGATCTGCCTCGTAAGAGACAATTATACCTGCGCGTGTGCGTGTGTGGTGTGAGGTGTGCGCGTATGTATGTTGGCAGAGGGAGGGCGGCACAGGCGGTAAACCCACGACACCGTGACTTCCTGCCACTTCACGTGGCCTTGACGTACACATAGCCTGGCACAAGCGCTGTGGTGACGTTACTGCCACTTAGTGGCGAGTGACGGGTGTTATTATATGTGTGTGTATGTGTGGGGAGTGGTAGTGCAACGGTTAGCCCGCTGCGCTACGAACCCACCAGTGGCGATTATCCGAATCGGTTGGCGTCTCCCCTAGGTCCACTCGGCCTCAAATGAGTACCTGGGGCGGTTTCTAATCATTGCCACTAGAGAGACAAAGGTGGTGTTGGCCACCCACTCCCTCGTGTGCCGACTCGCTAACAGCACTTGTGCCAACAGCCTCTGAAGGCTACACGGGGATCTTTGTCTTTGTTATATATGGGGTAGCAGGGACAGCGGTTTGCGTGCTGCGCTATGATGTGAAAAAGGTTGTCGATTATTATGATCATCATTTGTATACACAAATGACGATCGCGTATTGAATTATGTTCGTGTAACGCATACTTTGGCCAGCATTGAGATACAAGTCTGGTCTGGTCTTAAGAGTGGCGGCAGTCACATGGTGCACAAATTTGTAGTAGTCACATGGTACAGAGGGTGGCGGCAGTCGCATGGCACAGAAGGTGATGACGGTCACATGGTACACAAATTTGTAGTCGCATGTTACAGAGGGTGGAGCAGTCACATGGCACAGAGGGTGATGAGGGTCACATGGTGGTACACAAATTTGTAGTAGTCACATGTTACAGAGGGTGGGGCAGTCACATGGCACAGAGNGTGATGACGGTCACATGGTGGTACACAATTTGTAGTAGTGACATGTTACAGAGGGTGGCGGCAGTCACATGGCACAGAGGTGATGACGGTCACATGGTGTACACAAATTTGTAGTAGTCACATGTTACAGAGGGTGGCGGCAGTCACATGGCACAGAGAGTGATGACGGTCACATGGTGGTACACAAATTTGTAGTAGTGACATGTTACAGAGGGTGGCGGCAGTCACATGGCACAGAGAGTGATGACGGTCACATGGTGGTACACAAATTTGTAGTAGTCACATGTTACAGAGGGTGGCGGCAGTCACGTGGCACACATGGCAGTCACACACGAAGTGGCGGCAGTCACACGGCACAGAGCGTGGCGGCAGTCACACGACACAGAGGGTGGCAGCGGTAACGTGTTGGCGGTGTGTCCTGCCTTCCAGAAATTCAACACAATGGTGGGCGAGCGTGGGGCGCAGCTATCGGGCGGACAGAAGCAGCGCATCGCCATCGCGCGTGCCCTTGTGCGCAACCCCAAGATCCTGCTGCTGGACGAGGCAACGTCGGCGCTGGACACGGAGAGCGAGGCCGTCGTGCAGTCCGCCCTTGACAAGGTCTCACTTCCGTCCCTCCGGGCGCCGGAGAAACAGCGGCACCGAGTTTATCACAAACTCTGTGTGCGAGCGAGCGAGTGTGCGTGCATGAGCGAGCGGTGGGTGTGGAGAAGCAATTGGTTGGTGTCTGGAGGGCNGGGGGGGGGGGTCGCCAGATGGATTCCGTTCGGAACGCCTCCTGTCAAGAGCGCGCGTGGGGCGACGGCCGTGAGCAGACTTGCGCAGAGACCCGTAGACCGGCACAGAGACTCAGACTCGCGTAGAGAATCACAGACTCACGTAGAGGGTCGCAGACTCGCATGGACTTGCGTAGAGACCCATAGACTGGCAATCGATCAGCAATGGAGCGGTACACTAGACATCGCCATGCGAGTGGTGGATCGCTCTCCACCGCCGTCACGATTGGACTCTCATGGGAGGGAGTCACTGCCTCCTCCTCCGCTCGACATTTTCCTTCTCCGCTGCCATCGTCGCTTGCAGGCTCGCCAAGGCCGCACGACGATCGTCATCGCCCACCGGCTGTCGACGATCCGCACTGCCGACGTCATCGCCGGCTTCAACAACGGGGTCGTGGTGGAGCAGGGCTCGCACACAGAGCTCATGGAGCGCCGCGGCATCTACCACCTCCTCGTCACCCAGCAGGTGCTCCCCACCCGCCGCACGGAGCGCGCGGGTACGCCGATGCAGCGCGGGGCGCCCGACCGCATGCAGCAGCAGCAGCAGCAGCCGCCGTTGGCCGCTAAGTGGCGGTGACGGCACCACGGCGGCTGTGCCAGGCTAGGTGCACTCCGAGGCCACGTGAAGTGTCGAAGGCTCAGGTGGTAGGAGGTCACGGGCAGAACCAGCACACACGCACAAACGCACGCACAAACGCACACGCACACAGACACGCACACAAGCACACACACAAGCACGTACACACGGGACAGACCCCAGGTGCCACGGCTCGACTGAGATGACTGGCAGATGCAGCAGCTGTGCCCCCTACTGTGCAAACTTACCACTGCCGCATGCAAAGACTAAATACAAAGATCCCCCATGTAGCTTTAAGACTGTTGGGGCAAGTGCTGTTAGCGATTAATACCACGCCCGGCCGCCTTTGTCTCTGTCGTCGCGATGTTTACACACCGCACCAGGTACTCGTTTGAGGCCGAGTCGACCTAGGAGAGGCCCAGCACCGGTTCAGATAATCGTCGCTCTCACATGCACGCACACACACGCACGGTCACATGTGCGGACTCGAGATGCCAGACCAGTTCACCGTGCTGCCTGTGGAGCCTCCCAGATAATTGATGGCAATTTTTTTACGTTCTACAAATCATTGGGGCAGCTGGATGTGGGCACAGCTTTTTGGCGCGAGCAGCTCGCAAATCAAATGGCACGCGAGTTCATATCCCGGTCGTGGGGGCCGACTCGGCTCGTCGTCATCATCGTCGTCGCACCTCCGCATGAGCGCGGTTGGCTCTGTATGGAAACAAGTTCAACAGACGTGCGTAACTTGACGGTATTCTCGTTTGACCATCGGCTCCCTCCAGAGTCGATGGTCAAACGAGTGGTGCCGCTGCGTGGCCAAGCCGTGGGCCGGAGTTGCTTTAACCGCGATGTATTCCGTCCTCCGGCCAGACGCTGGGACAGGATCCTGACGAGGAGGGCGCCGCGGATTTAGAAAACTTGGAGGACGAGGACGACGACGAGATCAATGATGATGCGGTGGAGGACGAGGAGGAGGAGGAGGATATCGTGTTGGAGGACGACCACGAGGTGGTGGCTACCGGCTCGCTCCACCCGGGCAGGACTCGAACCACGGCGCGGGCGACGCGGCGTCGCTGGCGGGGGCGTCGTTCCGTGACGGCGCGAGCTCTCGACGGTCGCAGAGGACGGCGAAGATGAGCCGGGCGGAGAAGAGGCGGAGAAGAAGAAGAGGAAGGCGGAGCAGGGAGAGAAAGCCAAGAGCCAGAAGGAGCTGGAGAAGAGGAGGTTTGGACTTTTATTTTATTTCCCCTCTTCTTGGTTCTTTCGGTAAAGTCACGTAGAAGGGAAATAATACAATAAAACATAATAAAATAATTCTCACGACGTTTCGGCCACAACGCAAGCAGCCGTCCTCAGGTGAAGAACAGGTCTGTTGGAAAAGCTTCATTCAGACGCTGTCTTTCCGACAGACCTGGTCTTCGCCTGAGGACAGCTGCTTGCGTTGTGGCCGAAACGTCGTAAAATATTTCATTTGTTTTATTTTATTATTTCCCTTCTACGTGACTTTACCGAAAGAACCAAGAAGATGAATCCCTGCAGTCACGAAAGCTTTAAATCGAAATTTTATTTTTTTATTATTTTATTATTTCCCTTCTACGTGACTTTACCGAAAGAACCAAGATGAATCCTGCAGTCACAAAGCTTTAATCGAAATTTATTTCCCCTTGAGTGAAATGCCCCGCGGCATCGGGATGCGCTGCCCCCCCCTCGACAACCCTGGTTACCGCCGCTATCTTCATAGCTGCTACTCACCGACATCACTCGCCCCAACCGCTCTGCAATGGCTACACGCGGGAATCTTCGTTTGTGGTGTAGTGGTTAGCGCTACGCTACGAACCCCGGCGGCCAGAGTTCGATTCCCGCTCACGGCCGACACCCGATGACGATTATCTTAACCGGTCCTGGGCCCTTCCCTAGGTCAACTCGGCCTCAAATGAGTACCTGGTGCAGTGTGTAAAACATCAGCACTGGGGAGACAAAGGCGGCCGGGCGTGGTGCTGGCCACCCACCTGCTCGTGTGCCGTGCCGGCCTTCATTGGTGCTCGCTTAACAGCACTTGCCCCAACAGTCTGTTACAGGCTACACGGGGGAATCTGCGTGTTCATGCGTGTCTTTGTGTTGGTCCGTGTGTGCGTGTGTGTAGGAGGCGGAGCTTCCAACGGTGAAGTACTCCCAGATCTTGGCGATGAACCGCCCGGAATGGCACTTCCTGGTGATCGGCGTCGTGGCGGCGATCGTGAGCGGCGGGGTGCAGCCGGCGTTCGCCGTCTTTTTTGCCAAAATCATCGGGGTGAGAGAGAGCGAGAGAGAGCGAGAGAGAGCGAGAGAGAGCGAGAGAGCGAGAGAGCGAGAGAGCGAGAGAGAGCGAGAGAGAGCGAGAGAGAGCGAGAGAGAGCGAGAGAGACAGAACATGAGAGAGAGAGAGACAGAATATGAGAGAGACACTTGGCCGCCTCTTTGCGTGCAGCAGTTTTTTTACGTTTTAAATCCCCCCCCTTGCACACGTGGTGTTTTCTCCCTTGCCCACGTGTTTAACGAGCTGTGTGTGGAGAGGTTTGCCACACTGGTGGACACGGTAGAGGCGCGGTGGTGGTGGTAGGGGGGGACCGGTGGTGGAGCGACTGGCTACGCTGCGCTACGAAGTTCGATTTCCCGCTCACGGCCAACACCCGGCAACGATTATCCAAACCGGTCTTGGGCCTCCCCCCCTAGGTCGACTCGGCCTCAAATAAGTACCTAGTGTGGTGTATAAAAAGTAAAAAAACACAATGCCACCGGGGAGACAAAGGCGGCCGGGCACGGCGGTGTTGACCACCCACCACCCCCTCGTGTGACGTGCCGGCCTTCGTGGGCTCCGCTCGCCATCACAACAACTTTCCCCAGCAGTCCGTTTGGGCTAAACGGGGGGAACCTTTGTCTGTGTCCCGTCACCCAGGTGTTTAACGAACCAGACGCACAGGTGAAGAGCACCAAGACGATCACCTACTCGCTCATCTTCCTGCTCCTGGGCGCCATCAGCTTCGTCTCCTACTTCCTGCAGGTGAGCCCTGCACCACCCCTCCCCCGCCCCCCCGGCACCTTGGCAGGCTGACCCACAGATCCCGCGTCGCCCGCTCAGCAGCGCTCGTCCCTAAGGGGACGTCCATAAATGACGTCACGCACCTAGGGGGGGGGGGTCAGAGACATTTGTGACGATGTGTGACGANGGGGGGGGGGGTTGAGAAATGTGACGTCACATCAAAATGCGCAACTTTAAATATAGACAGACAACACGTTCTACTTAATTAAACAGACTTTGTAATAAATGTTTTCTCCTACAACATCAGAGTGCAGCGCCACATTAAATACGCACTACAAGGACAATAGTTTAAAGCGATTTGAAGCATGTTTTTTGGGGGGGGGCAGAGCTTTGCGATGTCATATTTGAGGGGGGGGTCTGAATTTGTGACCNGGGGGGGGGGGGAAATCGTCCAAAATTGCGTGACGTAATTTATGGACGGCCCCAAATGGATGTTTCTCGACTCCCCCCCCCCCCCACACTAATTGGCGTTTTGTTTAGGTCACGAACTTGACTGGCTGTGTCGGGTGGTGGAGGGTCACAACACAATTCTACTTACGCCATCCAACCCAAAAAACCTTTGCGATTGATTAATATTGGTCGCGCAAAGCCCGTGCGTGTTAAACGGAGGAGTCTCTGTACGTTNGGGGGGGGGGGAATCTTTGTTTTATTTGGGGCTGGTGATGAAGTGGGTGGTGCTAGTGTCAAAGTGGGTGTGGCCGACTGGCTGAGAGGGAGGGGCCTCCATCTCCACGTGCGTTGTCCCTGTAGAGCCCTGAGAGGCGTCAACATGAACGTGTGGTGTGTCTCTCGGCTTTCCCAGGGCGTCATGTTCGGCAAGGCCGGCGAGATTCTCACCATGCGAGTGCGCGGCCGCCTTTTCAAGGCCATACTGCGACAGGTGTGTGTCGTCGTCGTCGTCATCGGCAGCGTCGTTGTCATCATCATCATGGTCGTCGTCATCATTATCATGGTTGTCATCATTGTCGTCGTCGTTCTCATCATCGTCGTTGTCGTCATCATCATCATCAGCGTCGTTGTCATGGTCGTCATCAACATCATCGTCGTCATGGTTATCATCATCATCGTCATGGTTATCATCATCATCGTTTTTGTCATAATCGTCATGGTTATCATCATCGTCGTCATCATTGTCATGGTTATCATCGTCATGGTTGTCATCATCATCGTCATGGTTGTCATCATCATCGTTGTTGTCATGGTTGTTGTCGTCATCATCATCATGTTTGTCATCGTGGTAATCGTTTGAGCTCGTCGACAGCACTTGCCCCAGCAGCTTCTGGAGGCTACACGGAGGGGGGGGAGGTGGGGAGTGTGGCAGGTTTCTTTACCTTTGCTCCGCGTGCAGGACATCTCCTGGTTCGACGACCACAAGAACGCCGTGGGGTGCTGACCACACGCCTGGCGACGGATGCCTCGCAAATCAAGGGGTGAGTGGCGCATTGTGGCGGACTGCGGCCTTACAACGCTCGCGTCTTCGTCTGGACGCGGGCCGATCAGCGGGCGATGTTGTCGCGGCGACAATGCCAGGCGGCGCCGTTATAATGCGGTTACGTTGCGGTTAATGATGCTGCGGATTCGTGTGTGGCGTGTGCCCGTTTGAATGTAGCTGTGGTAGCAGCATAATGTGGTTTGTACGATTATACAACGTGTCCCGGTGCAGGGATAACGAAAATATAATACCGTTATAACAGTCGATGGTTGCGGTCCATAACAGTTCACGTGGTTATTACAGGGTTGTGCTTTGTTATTTATAACACCGTTAAAAGGTGTAGTTATTACATTTATAACAGTTGATGCCATTATTACAGGGTTATAACACAGTCGACGACCTAGTTATTACAGTTATAACTCATTTGGCTCGTTTATTAGAGTTATAACACAGTTAACGACCTAGTTATTACAGGGTTATAACTCATTTGGCTCGTTTATTAGAGTTATAACACAGTTAACGACCTAGTTATTACAGGGTTATAACGCATTTGGCTCATTCATTAGAGTTATAACACAGTCGACGACCTAGTTATTACAGGGTTATAACTCATTTGGCTCGTTTATTAGAGTTATAACACAGTTAACGACCTAGTTATTACAGGGTTATAACGCATTTGGCTCGTTTATTAGAGTTATAACACAGTCGACGACCTAGTTATTACAGGGTTATAACGCATTTGGCTCGTTTATTAGAGTTATAACACAGTTGACGACCTAGTTATTACAGGGTTATAACGCATTTGGCTCGTTTATTAGAGTTATAACACAGTCGACGACCTAGTTATTACAGGGTTATAACGCATTTGGCTCGTTAATTAGAGTTATAACACAATCGATGACGTAGCTACAGGGTTCTAACGCAGTTGCCAACGCGTGTTCGTGGTGCAGGCTACGGGGGCTCGTCTGGGCCTGTCTGCGCAGACACTCGCCAGCCTGGCGACGGGGGTCATCATCGCGTTCGTCTTCGGCTGGCAGCTGTGCCTGCTCATCTCGCACTCATGCCCATCATCGCCATCTCCACCGTCATCCGCTTCCGTGCCGTGGGCGGCCACGCGAACAAGGATCACACGGCGCTGGAGAATTCCGGCAGGGTGAGGGGCAAAGCGGTGGCTGTGGCAGCAGCCCACTCCATCACCCACCCANCCCCCAATATGACATGTAAACATAGGGTCAGGTCAATAATAATAACATTGTGATAGGTTTTTACCCTTTCAACTGGTACAAAAACTGACACCTTTATACAAGGCATCATGTTTGCAATAACCACAACACAAGCAGTCAAATTGCAAACAAAAATAAATAACTCTGATGATGATGTCCTTGAAGTTGATTGGTCCACACCCGAGACAGCTTTTCTTAGAGCCTAGTCTCCATTGGTGTTGGACCAGATGACGCCAAAAGGCGTACAACTCAAAAACAGCGCACTATCAGAGTATTGAGAGCTCGGGGTAAGCATTTACTACATGATGCCTTGTATAAAGGTGTCATTTTGTACCAGTTTAAAGGGTAAAAACTATCACTATATTTTGCCACTGCTAAAGGAGATCTCGGTGTAATAATAACATTGTACGTGAGCAGAACCAACACAGGCCGGCATGGCACACGAGGAGATGGGTGGTCAGCAGTCGCACCCGGGACTGTGTTGTTGTAGTCCCAAGTGCCGATGTTTCCCACATTCACCCAGTCGGTACTCTAATGCCAAGAACAGGGGAGGCCCGGACTGGCATATCTCCAACGCAATCTTGGTGAACGGGNGTCGGCGACCCAGGTGTGATGAGTTAGCGCAGTTCACGTTGTGCCANCGCTCAGGCTACCACCCTTGCCATCATCGCCACCACCACCACCACCACACAGAATGGGGCCAACGCTTGCCCCGCATTGCCCGCAGGTCGCAAACGGGTTTTGATTCCTTACCGTACGGCCGACCAGGGTCGCAAACGGGTATTTTGCCGGTACACACCCTANCCCCGTAGCCTGGCCGGGTACGGGTATTCGGGTACCTGATTGCGACCGGGAGTCTGGTGAAGCCTGTCTGCAGGCGTGGGTGGTGCGCCATTACTGCCAATTGTCGAGAAGCCGTTGGAAATGAGGTGACAAACAGTTACCCGTCACCAGTGAACGGGTACCCATACCCGACCTCTGGGATGAAGGGTTGATTCTAGGAACTTGAATTGGGAGAAGAGACAAGACGCAAATGGGTACCCGTGCCGGGTACCTGATTGCGACCTCGGGTAGAGTAGGTGCGGGTGGGTATCGGTACCCGGTTGCGACCTCTGCCGCATGCCCATTGTCTCCGAAGTGCCGATGCTTTACACACTGCACCAGCTTCTCATTTGGCGCTCCGAACTCATCCACCGGAATCCTTGCTCGCGGGAATTATCACAGCGGGTGATAATTATTGGAGCCTCTCCTGGGCCCTCCCTAGGTTGGCTCAGCTTCAAATTACGACCTGGTGCCATGTGTAAACATCGGCACGAGGGAGGCGGTGAGGTGTGGGTTCTGGCCACCCGCTCCCCTCGTGCGCTGCGCCAACCTTCGTTGGGTGCCACTCGCTTGCAACACTTACCCCAAAAGTCTGTTAAGGCTACACGGGGATCTTTGTGTTTGTTTTGCGTGTGCGTCATCCAGATCAGCACAGAGGCAGTGGAGAACATCCGTACGGTGGTGGGCCTGTGCCGGGAGGATGCCTTCTTCCAGAGCTTTGCGGACAGCTTGGAGGATGTGCACAAGTAATTAACCACAACAACAACAACAAAACCAGTGTCCAGCCACCACCTCTACCCACAGTCACAACCATGAACACGAGCAGAACCACCACCGTCAGCCCCGTCCTCGCAATACAATCACTACCGTCGCCTCCAATGATCACCACCAATGCAATGACCGTTAATCATGAGGTCACCACCACTGCTGATGTCGTCTTCACCGCTGCTGCCCCCCCCCCCCTCCCCAGGCAGAGCATGCGCCAGGCCCCGCTCTCCGGCCTCACGTACGGCATCTCCCAGATGATGCTCTACATCATCTACGCCGTCACCTTCCGCTTCGGCGCCTGGCTTGTCGCCCACCAGTACATGACGTTCGAGAACGTCTTCCTGTGAGTTCAACTCCCACTCATCCGTGGTCTTCCTGCGAGTCCAACTCCCCCCCTCCACTGGCGACTTGCCTTAGCCGCTTGTGCACTGCCACCAACCAGCGCTGGAGACGATTACCCGAACCGGTCCTGGGCCTCCCCTAGGTTGACTAGAGGCAGTGCATGGTGCTGTTGGCCACCCACCACCCCCTTGTGCGTCTTGCCGGGCTTCATCATAATTATAGGTTGCCGCTACTCGTTAAAAGCACCCCCATGAGGTCACACAAGACTTTCACTCAAACACATCTCCCTCTTAACTCCCACCACGACCACCACACCACACATCCACTCCTCTTCTCCTACCAGGACAGTCACTTCAACCCCACCACAACCACCAAACAACCTTCCTCTTGCCCGCCCCCCAGGGTCTTCTCGGCCATCGTCTTCTCGCGATGTCGGTGGGTCAGACGAGCTCCTTCGCGCCCGACTTCGCCAAGGCTCAGATGTCGGCGCGGCGAGTCTTCGCGCTGCTGGCGCAGGTGCCCTCCATCGACAGCTACAGCGAGGCCGGGTCCGCCCCGCCGGGGGCGCCCGCGGGCGCGTCGAGTTCCGCGACGTGCGCTTCCGCTACCCGACGCGTCCCGGCGTGCCCGTCCTGCAGGGCCTCAGCATCGCCGTGGAGCCCGGCCAGACGCTGGCGCTCGTCGGCAGCAGCGGCTGTGGCAAGAGCACCTCGGTGCAGCTCCTCGAGCGCTTCTACGACCCGCCGACGGCGTTGTGGTGAGTTGTGGTGGTGCGATGGGGGGAGAGAGATTGAGGTGAGGGATGGGGGAGGTTAAGATGGAGTTAGGGGCGTGCGAGTATGGAGGTACACGACAGAGGTCGCAAACGGGTTTTGATTCCTTACCCGTACCCGGCCGGGTATGGGTACCCGTACCCTACCCGTTCCATACCCGTACCCTACCCGAAATGAGTGACAAACGGTTACTCATCAGTGACTCACGGCCTACCGTACCCGGCCGCACCAGGGTTGCAAACGGCTACCCGTACCGGCCGGGTACGGGTAGCCGGGTATCGGGTAGGGTACGGGTATCGGGTACCCGGTTGCGACCTCTGGTACACGGCGAGGGATGTTTAAGGGTTAGCAAGAGTCACGGGTGGAGGGATGGAGGAGGGCGAGTTAGAGCAAGGGCGGTTAGAAGGATTACGGTTACAGACGGTGCGAATGGGGGGTAGAGGAGAGACCGATGGTTATGATGCTGCTGCTGATTTTGAATGCTGAACTTCTTTGGCACTGTACGTAGCCAACCGTGCATTAAAAAGAAAATCAGACGTTGTCACAACCTTGTAAACGAGACCGTGTTTCAAAAAAGGGAGGGCACACAGAAGCGACTTGGCCACAAATGATAGCTCAACAAGTGGCTTTTAAATTACGTGTAAACTCATAGCAGCCAAATACTCTTTAGAATTGCCATGCATTGTATAAAAGAGCGGGGGGGGGGGGACTTTAACCCCCAAACCCTTACCACACATCCTTGTCTGCACACCGACCCATCCCCCCCCCCCGACCCCCTTCGTGCAGCTGCTGGACGGTGAGGACCTGCGCACTCTGAGGATCAGCTGGCTGCGACAGCAGATGGGTATCGTGTCGCAGGAGCCCATCCTCTTCGACTGCAGCATCGGCGAAAACATCGCCTACGGGGACAACGAGCGCAGCGTGAGCCACGCCGAGATGCTGGCGGCTGCCCAGGCGGCCAACATCCACAACTTCATCGAGGAGTTGCCCGACGTAAGCCTTCGCGCCACGGCCGCATTGCAGGGCCCACCGCTAAAACCTCCCCGCAAAAGGCCACCGAGTCTAATCGCGAGGTTGGCCCAACTCAACGCAGCAAGGCCCCCCCAAATATCACATCAGGTCCACAGGAGCCACCGCAGAAACTTTCAATGTTGTTATTATTATACAACGCCTTGCCTCTGTAGGGGTTGTTACGGGAGAAAGGCGGACAGAAACACAAGGGTGTCTGCACCCACACACGGGTGTCTACATCCACGTCCGCATTGGTTAACCCTGGGGGGGCCATNGGGGCGCTGTGATACCCCATAGCCAGAGGGCTCGGNCCCAGTGTGTTAGAAGCTTCCAGAGAAGACTGAAGACCGGCAGAATAGGCCCTGGGACTCCCCTGGCTCGCTGTCCTTCTCAGGGCCGGGCAGGGCAAGCCAGTGGCGCGGCCCCAAGAGCTCCAGGACCGCTGCTCTTGTAAGAGCACGGCCTGGTTAGCTGGGTGCCGGGATCCGTGCTTGACCAGGGCCGGATCAGATAGCCTCCCCTAGCACTGGGAATAGGACAGTCAGGGAATAGTGCTAGGGGTGTTTCCCATTGAGCACGGGTGAAGGGGCCGTTACCCTTCAAGTATTGCCTTTTGGTTAAATAAAAGAGTGTGCCTCAACTGCGTCGTCCGTCTCCCTGAGAAGTCACTACACCTCCAAAATGGCAGTTGTTCTAACTCTGCAACTCTGCCTAAACCTGCAGAAATACAACACGCGCGTCGGCGACAAGGGGCGCAGCTGTCGGGCGGACAGAAGCAGCGCATCGCCATTGCGCGCGCCCTCGTGCGCAACCCCAAGATCCTGCTGCTGGACGAGGCCACGTCGGCGCTCGACACGGAGAGCGAGAAGGTGAGGGTCCCGCCGAAATCGTCACACACGTTTAAAAAAAAAAAAATCGCGCAAATGGTAACACTCGTGGCTCAAGCCAGACGTGCCTGGGTTCGATTCCCAACCCTCGGGCGCATTTTTCTGCGCGAAGGTTGTTTGTTCTCAGTGTTTACGGGTTTTGTTCCACATTCTTATGGTGGGGCGAAGGGGTAACCACAGTTGACGTCCCCCACAAAGTGGTACCAATTTTAAATCGACTGGAGAGAGATGGGTCGTGTCAACCCCAAAACCAGTACTCGATCTCACAACGCTTCCACTTGCGAACCAACTTGCCCTACCACCGACCCACCTGTCCATGGTAGCGAGATGTAACTACCTCGCCTGATATACAGGAAGTTGTGGGTTTGATCCAGACCCCGACGCCTGTATGTTTGGAGTTTGCATGTTCTCCCATGGTTGCGTGGATTTTATTCAGTTTTTCCCCTCCTCCACAGTTTAGAAGCGTGCCTTTAGAGCATTTGGCTGTTCCACCTAAGCCAATTCGTTGACCTTTCATTTGTGGCCACGTCGCTTCTGGAGAAAGAGCTGAACAGCTCGGTGGTCCTAAAATGGTAAAGAGTTCAGTTGAGTCCATTAAAGCAAAATATGTTTAACTCTAATGCTTCTCTCTTCTCCGTCGCACGTTGTTGCCCAACAGATCGTACAGCAGGCCCTGGACCGGGCCCGCGAAGGCCGGACCTGCATCGTCATCGCCCACCGCCTCTCCACCATCCAGAATGCCGACATCATAGCCGTCATCCAGCAGGGCCGTGTCGTCGAGATTGGCACGCATACCGAGCTTTTGGCGCGGCAGGGCGCCTACCATTCTCTCGTCAACGCCCAGGTTAACCACCACTAGCACTCGATCCTCTGCGATGGAAGCGTATTCATCAATTTGACCTGCCCAACTGTTAATTCTTCCAGAATTGGTGTGATTTCTGGAGGTGGGTTAAAACCGGGATCGAGGTCGGCTTATTTTTAGGTGGGGATGGGGGACCATTGCAAGTGGCAGTACAGCAATGGATTCGTGACTACATCTGTGCGGAGTTTATGGTTGTCCCCTTGAATGCATGGTGGGTTTGGTCCACCTTAATCCAATTAATGCCAAACGTTTGGTAAAAAAAATATGGGACTGGCCAGACATCCCAATGCAGGACCCTCCTGAAAAAGAGTCTTGACTCGGCGAGGCTGTCTTGGATTATTACTGGAATTACTTTAAGAAGTAGGATACGGTTGCATTAAACCTTTTAAAAAGGGATTTACACCCCTTCCCTGATGGAGGCACGCAAAACAGCCTGCACTAGGCCAGGCCCGTTTGGGCCTAGTAAAGGCTTGTACGCACATGGACATGTATATTATGCACACACTTATATGAACCTGTATATATGCACAACACGCTTTACACACACACACACTTCAGGCTGTAAATAACCTTAACGCCACCTGAACTGGGGAGTTTCCCCAGGTTCGTCCTCTTTTTGGAGGCGGTGGTAGCTGCTGCTCTGGGATTTTTGAAAGTTGGGGGACCGGGTGGGCGGGCGGGCATGCCACTGGGAAACAGTTCCCATTGGTTACCCCCCCCCCCCTCCCGTCGACACGGATAACTCTGCTGCACATGCAGTCTACAAGCATATTGCTGCTCTTAAAAAGATTAGTCATTGGGCTTGCTGCACACGCACACTTCCCCCCCCCCCCGCCGCTCAATTGCACAACCCCTACCACAACCCAAACCAGCCCAATACCCCCTTGGCCACAGGATTGGTGCCTAAACATAAAATGGCGCGTTCCCTAAGATACAACAACAGGGCCAAATCTAGGGTGGGGATATACAGAGGCAGGAGGTGAGGGCCTAAAGAGTCAAGGGCAAGGCCTATGGAAGTTGAACTTCCCTGGGTCGATTTTAAGGGAATAATAAACTCCTTGAAAATAGTTTTTTTTTAAACAACGGTTTTATTAACAACTTAGTTTAACTCGCGGTCGAGAAGTACGTAAATGGCGCCTGAGACACGTGGCGCCTGCGTTTTGTGCGAGCCGATTCCACAGTTTAGCGACCGCGGCGTTTTGACCTATACAAATATATAGAAATAATAAGGCGTCCACACAAAATGTTAATTGCTTTAAAAAGTAGCGATTTAATCGATGCCGATTTTGATACAGGCATGCATGGTCACCGCATCGGAGTACGTGTGCAAAATGTGGAATTGATTGGACAACGGGAAATTTTGATTACAAGATTTGACCACGACAAACAGAAGAATCAAGTTAAGCAAAACCGTTGAAAAAGCATCGAATCCGACAACGTGCCACGGAGGCGGCCACAGGCCCAGCTAGTTGTACCCAAGCCTATGCACCTACCGGCTACCGACTCGGTGCGGAGCCTGCTACTCGTGTATTTAAAGTTTTTAAAGTTATCTTATTAAGCACAATAGACATGATATGAAAAAGGTGGTTCTGCAAAGAATGGAATTGTAGCATTGCCANCCCCCCCCCCCCGTNAAAAAAGTGTGCGTTTTCACGGGTGCTCCTGGCAGGTTTCCTCCCAAAATGCTCGTAAACAAAATATTTAATATATATAGAGGACTGCAGAGCTTAGGCACCCGTTGTACCACTGTATAAGTGCCGCGCCTCGTTGCTCCATGGCAACTGGGAGATGCAATTTGCACGCAGGATGACGCCGTGTATATGAAGCTAAAAACATTCAACCCCTTTCTTGGGGGGGGGGGGGGATAGAGGTGAGGAGAAACGCAGATGCGAAAAAATACCCTGCAGTCGTTTGTCCAACATCGTGGGTGGACCATGCAGCAGAGATTCGCTGGTGACGACATTGACCAGCATCACGGGCGATTTTGCCAGAAGAGTGAAGCAATCCACCTGCTTCCGGTCTTAAATAGAGCAAGACGACATTGCAGAGAACGATGACCAGCATGCTACTCGAGGAATATTGCAAGACTACCCAAAGCATTTTGAAAACGGCGGCGAACAAAAAAACGGTGATTCAGAGCTGCGGCGACGAAAAGCGATGTCGGCGCGGAGATTGGTGGCGCGATAAGAGGAATGTAAACGCAAGACAAGATAGTGCGATGAGAGAAGACACTGTGGGCAGTGCCGGATTAAACTAGTGGGGGGGGGGCCTGTAGCATATGCTATAAAGGGCCCTAAATAAAAAAAAAACATTAATACACAAATTTGTAACTTGCATAGTAAAGTAATTGTATTTTTGCATTTGCTATACAGCCGGATAATACGACAAATCGCTCACCTTAAACACGTAGAAGATAATTAAAAAATAAAACATTATAATTCTAGAGTCACAACGCAAGAGCCGCCTCAGTGAACAGGAATCGCTACCTTAAAAGCATTTCTAGCTCTGAGCAAGTAGCTACAAATGTAGCTACTTTTGCTGGGCCCGTAGCTACATATGTAGCTACTTTTGCTACTAGCATAATCCGGCACTGTCCGTGGAACTTGGACAAGGAGATGTGGTTAGAAGAGAAAGAGGCAAGATCTAGACGAGACATTCACCGTTTGGCATCAACCTGGCACCTTTTACGGATTTTAAATGTATTTAGGATTAAGTTGCGCCGAGATTCGAGGCACCCACATCACGAAACTGGGGGGGGGCTCTTTAAGCCTCCCGAGCCTTTGCTAAGTTTGCTTATTGCCTTCACGTCACCTCTACAAATATATCCGTTAGTGGGAGGTAAACCACCACCACCGCCGCCTTCACTTTATTTGCGCCGAAATTGCTCTGTTTTATTTCGATTTAAAGCTTTCGTGACTGCAGGGATTCATCTTCTTGGTTCTTTCGGTAAAGTCACGTAGAAGGGAAATAATAAAATAATAAAAATAAAACCTAATAAAATACAATTCTCACCACGTCTTTCCGACAGACCTGTTCTTCACCTGAGGACGGCTGCTTGCGTTGTGGCCGAAACGTTGTGAGAATTGTATTTATTATGTTTATTTTTATTATTTTATTTCCCTTCTACGTGACTTTACCGAAAGAACCAAGAATATGCTCCGTTTAATGTTCGTTTATAAACATGCGGTGAATGTAACAATTTCTAATGTCTGGAAGTGAGGGGGGGGGAACACGTTTGACCAGGCTTCAAACCGGGCATTCGCCTTTCAAGTGGTCGAGGGGCATAGACAGGACCATAGTACATACAATCGTTTTTTTCCCTCTGCACTGCACTTTGCCAATAACCTAGCCCTCTGCTATATATATATAAATATATCGAATATAAATGTTTTGTCTTAACATCATTACCTGTTACAATGTTGCAAATAAAACCGAATGTCTGGTGCTCGGTACTTCAAAAAAAAACATCGAATGACAGCGGTGAATGTGCGAGGCAACGTTTGTGGTTGGCCTGTGACGACAATGACGGGTGGCGACGTCATAATGTGGGTTTAAATCCGGTGTTGGGATTGGTGGAGGCGGGTGCAATCTACGCCCCGCCCTTACATTCTATTTGGCCACCAACAACTTTAAATGCCACGTGGTCCGTAGCCATACAAGATCAACCAGGGGTAGTTCGCTTTAAATAAACCTTACTTTAAAACATTAAAGTTTAAAATAAATTAGGGGGGGGGGGTCACAAGACATCTGGAACCACCTTGTGTATATCGCAGCACCACAAACGACATTTCGCCCGTCAACTGCGAACATCTCAGCCGCAGTACAACATCTGGTTCTAGAAGCTCGTGGGTGACTTTTTTCTTTGGACCCTGGCAACGATTTTAGATTTCAAAACGCGAGCCCACCTTGGTTTGGGGCTGGTGGGTTTCTTTAACAAACAAACAAAAAAGAATCGCTTGACAAAACGCATGTAACATCGCACCTCCGACTTGGGACACGGTTGATGGCTAACGTGCAGTGAGGGGGGGGGGGAGTTCACCACAAATCTTCTTGGTTCTTTCCGTAAAGTCACGTAGAAGGGAAATAATAAAATAATAAAAATAAAACAATTAAATACATGNTTTATTTTATTTTATTATTTCCCTTCTACGTGACTTTACCGGCTTCGATAGCGCTGTGAGAGCCAAAGCAAATCAAGGGACCCCAATACGGCACAGCCACAACCCTTTAACTCCGACAAAGATCCCCGTGTAGCCTCAACAGACTGTTGGGGCAAGTGCGGCTAGCAAGCAGCAGCTGTGAAGGCCGGCACGGCACACGATGGGGTGGGTGGCCAGCGCCACGCCCGGCCGCCTTTGTCTCCCCAGTGCTGGCGATGTTTACTGCGCACCGCACGAGGTTCTCGTTTGAAGGCCCGGCGGCACAGGACTGGTTCGGACAATGGGTCACCGCTGTTGCCGTGAGCGGGAGTCGAATTCGGTTCGTCGGGTTCGTAACGCAGCGCGCCACCCACCCCACCCACACCGCCCACCCACCCCGCACCACCCACACCACCCACACCGCACCACCCACACCGCACCACACCACCACACCACACCACCCACACCACACCACCCACACCGCACCACCCACACCATCCACACCGCACCACCCCACACCACCCACACCACCCACACCACACCACACACTCCACCCGACACAACACCACCCACANCACCCACACCACACCACCCACACCACCCACCACACCACCCCACACACCACTACCACACCACACCACACCACCCACACCACACCACCCACACCACACCACCCACACCGTACCACCCACCCCACCCACACCGCACCACCCCACACCACACCACCCACACCACCCACACCACCCACACCACACACCCACACCACACCACCCACCCCACACCCACCCACACCACCCACACCACCCACACCACCCCACACCACCCACACCACCCCACACCACCCACACCACCCACCCACACCCACCCACACCCCCACACCACCCACACCACCCACACCACCCACACTACACCCCACACTCCACACACACCACACCACCCACACCACCCACACCGCACCACCCACCCCACCCACACCACACCACACACTACCGCACCACCCACACGCGCCCTGCTCGTGTTGCCCAGCAGCAGCTCGACGCTGGCAGTACGGGGGGGGGCCTGGTGATGTCTCGCCACTGCCACCCGTGTCAGCGGGGGCGCGCCAAGGGTGGCACACGGAGGACCTCGCCCCCCCCATCCTGCCCCCCACCTCACCCATCCCCTCACCCATCCCCCCATCTCACCCCCCCACCCCACCGCCCTCCAGAGCGACGCAAAATCTCCCCGAGCCCGACCGCCACCGCTGTGCTGCTGCCGAGTCTCCCGTGCCTCCCGTCGGCCTCCCGCTCTCGCGAAACCTCCTGCCGTGTNCCCCCCACCACCCCCCACCACCCCCCACACCANCCCCCCACCACCCCCCCACCCCCCCACCCCANCCCCCACCACCACCCCCCCACCACCACCACGCCTCTCTCACGTCCGTGGCCTCCCCGCCTTCTGTGCCCCCCCTCTGCTCTCCGGCCTGCAACACCCAACAGCCCCATTCACTTGTCTCCTCCACCCAAGGACGTAGCCGTGGAGTCAACATCGGGGGGGACCAAATCTTCCAGGGGGTCTGGGGGTCCCAACCCAAAAAAATTTAACCCGTAAAAACAAAGTTTTTCACTATAAATCCTTTATATGTGGGGCGGCTAGAGTCCTCTCGTCCTCTGGCTTGAGATGGCTGCCACCTATGGGTCAGATGATTGCCTGCCACCATTAAGCAATTGGTAATTAAATATTTTTTTTAAAAATTCCCTAAACAGTGTAAAATTTAGGATTTTTTCACGAAAATTAACACAACGAGTCTGTGTGCAAAATGTCAGCTCGATTGGATCACGGGAAGTGGGTTAAAAAAGTATAACCCGTAAAAACAAAGTTTTTCACTATAAATCCTTTATATGCGTGGCAGCGAACTTCATATAAAGGATTTAAACATATATTCGCCTGTGGAGGACACGAGGATCGATCCCACGACCTTTGGCATGGGAAGCGAGGGCGCTACCAACTGCGCTACTCCGCCACGGCATGTGGAGGGGTTACGCTCTGGGCTCTTATACTGTGACGTTCAGCCAAAGCGATGAATGAGTTCTATTTGAATATATGTAAAATAAAAATGTTTTGCCTAAAAAGTGTAAAATTTTAGAAAAAAATTTTCCCGAACATTAATTGTCTCGCACAACGAGTCTGTGTGGAAAATGTCAGCTCGATTGGATCACGGGAAGTGGTTAAAAAGCGAGCGAAAGATTTGCACGGTCCTAAGCAAGCAAGCAAGCACGCAAGCAAGCAAGCGAACTTAATATAAAGGATTTAAAAAATAAAATATCTAAATTTGAAAACTGGTTTCCTGCCCAAAATATTTTGAAAAATTCACTAACACATGGGATGGACTTTTTATCAGTTTTTTTACAATAATGTCTAATAGTGTATTGTATTACATTGCTCCGTTTTTTTTTACCATTTCTTGTTTCATTGTATGTAATGGCAGAGATTAGAGATTCATAAAGTACAACCAATAACCACAATCATACAAACATAAATCTACGCATTGATTTATATGAAGACGAGTCCAGATATTGTGGCCAAGGTTCAGCAAATTGTTCTTTTTATTTACATAACAATTATTTTTTATAGCAATAGATTGGGGGGGGGGACATTTTGAGCATATTTGAATATCATAATTACGGCCTTGCCTCCACCCACAAAATTAACCGTCTCGTTAGCAGCCATCTCGGGTGAGGTTTCACTTGCGGCCTCGAAGACTTGCTTTGCCAGAGCGCCAAATACTGCTGCTGGCGGTGGTGGCGGTCGCTGGTGCTACTGGTTGTTGCTGTTGTTGTTTTGTTGTTGTTGTTGTTTCACGTTCCGCTCCTCTGCACATCAACACCTCCGTGACTCACGATGTCTGTATTCTGGCTCAGAATACAGACATCCACCCCCCTCCCTCACTCCACCCCTCCCTCCACACCCCCTCCAAGCTGTCTCGCCATTGGCTCATCGGCCCAATTAATCGGGGGAGGGTGGGTCACCTATTTACACCTTTGTGGGCTTCCATTACCCCACCACGCGGCTTAGTCAGCCCTGGATAGACAGACGCCTCTGGCAAGTCGGTGGCTGATGATGTTATCGGGGGTCGTCCATAAATGACGTCACGCGATTTTGGACGATTTGANCCCCCCCCCCCACCGAGTCACACGGCGTCACAAAAAGTCAGACCCCCCCCCCCCCAAATATGACATCACAAACTCTGCCCCCCTCCCCCCCAAAATAAAACATGCTTCAAATCGCTTTAAACTATTGTCATTGTAGTGCGCATTTAATGTGGCGCTGCACTCTGATGTTGTAGGAGAAAAAATTCGCCTTCTCGCAGGCTCTGCATGCGGGATGGTTCATAATGTCCGTTGCGTTCCAAGTCAACTAGAGGTCGCAAATGGGTTTTGATTCTTTACCCGTACCCGGCTGCACCAGGGTCGCAAACGGGTACCCGTACCCGGCCGGGTACGGGTAGCCGGGTATCGGGTAGGGTACGGGTATCGGTACTCGGTTGCGACCTCGGAAGTCAACCCAATATATTTATAATTCTCAGACCTGAATGCTATCACATTTAAATGGGAAAACTCTATTATTGTGTGTGTAGTCAATTGTTCACCAGGCTGAGAACATGAACTCGCTCCACTGGAGCACCCTGTGTCATCACCATTCACTCTTTGAGTCTCTGGGTCCGAGTGCAAGTCTCTGGGCGCGATGTTAATTACCTCGCCTGGTATGCAGGTCGTGGGTTCGATCCCGACCCAGACGCCTGCTGAAAATTGAAGTTTGCGTGTCTCGCTCTCTCTCTCATCATCATCACAGTGGCTAGGAGATGTTAACTACCTCGCCTGGTCTACAGGAGGTCGTAGGTTCGATCCCGACCCAGACGCCTGCTGAAAATTTGGAGCTTGCGTGTCTCTCTCTCATTATCACGGTGGCTATGAGACGTTAACTACCTCGCCTGGTATGCAGGAGGTTGTAGGCTCGATCCCGACCCTGACGCCTGCTGCTGTGTATTTGGTGTCTCTCTCCCCGTGCTCGCGTGGATTTTTCTCCGGCTCCTCCGGTTTTCCCCCTCCACATTTAGAATCAGCATCACGCGTTTAGAGTAGCTGCCGACTTGCTGTACACTTCCACGTGATGATAATAATCCACTTCGTTGTGCCATCATTTGTGAAAGTCAGGTCACGTAGGTGACTAAATTAATTAAATAAAATAAAAATCACGACGTTTCGGAGGCAACACGCTTCCGTCTTCAGGTGGCTTGTGTTGCCTCCGAAACATCGTGATTTTTATTTTATTTTACTTTTATAATTTTTATTTTTTTACCTACGTGACTTTACCGAAAAAACCTAAGAATATGAATACTTGCAATCACGAAAGCTTCAAATCTAGAAATAAAAAGATCCGCATAGCTCAGTGGGCCTTACATGGTAAAACAAACTAAATAAAGCTTTAGTCTAGATATGGAATAGGTCCCTCTGCGGCTGGGTGAATTTAAACGCCCGAGCGTGCCGCGTGTTATCACAGCCTTTCAAATGGACTCCGCAGAATTCGTCGCTAACGCTGGTCAACAAAAAAAAAACATTTTTTTCTGGCCTGGACTTTTGCAGCTGTTTTAAACTTATTGCTGAGTGCCGATTCCAAATCTGATTTGCTCAGATTTTCTCTATCACATCTCATTTGTATGCTATCGGCATACCCATTTTCATTGATTTTACCCGAAATTAACTCTGTCACTTACGATTGCAAGTTGTTGCGAGTCAGTGACTGCTTTAGTGNTAAAATACGGTGCTGTATTTTTAGGAGAGTGTGTTTTTAACATCATTTTATGTCGATATCCACATTTAATATTTTTCTTCTGCAGTTTTTATTGAAAATGCAATATTTGATATCTCAAAAACCTGATGTGATAGACAGATTTGGAATCAGCACCCCAAAATTGCATTAAAACCGTTGGAATAGCTTATGCCAGAAAAAGTGTGTTGACCAGTGTAATTCTTCCGTTTGCTGCAGCTGCTGCCATCGCTCTTGCCGCCGTTCTCTCGTTGTGCCGTCTTCACCCAGTCGAGGATGTTTACGCACCGCACTCGGCACTCGGTTGAGGCTGAGTCGACCTAGGGGAGGCCCAGGACCGGGTTCAGTTGATAGTCGCTGCTGTTGGCCGTGAGCGGGAATCGAACTCGGGCGGCCGGGTTCGTAGCGCAGCGTAGCGCTAACCGCTGCACCACCGCTCCCGCACACGCACAGAGACACGCACACAAAGATAGAACAAACAAGTCAAAAACAAGTTTATTATTGTTGGACAAACTTCCTATTCCCTGAACTCGTCGCCGCCGTTTCGCGCGGGGACTCCGCGCTTGACTTGCCCGCTTGACTTCGTCAGCAGCCCATCACAAGCGCGCTGCTCCCGGAGGTTGCTGCGGGGCACGGTCACTGTGCAGAACGAGTTTCCAGCGTGTGCGGAGAACGCCGCCGCAGTTGCCACGTTGAGCCTCTTCCCCCCCCCCCCCGCAAAGCCGGGAGGGGTGGCACCACCGGGCTGGTCCGTTTCCTCCCCACCACAGAAGCCGAACCGAGCCGAGCTCTTGCGGATTGGAAATTTCGCCGACTCAACTTCAGGAAGATGCTCGCAGCAGCACGTGGCCGAGTGCCGTACGCGCGCTTGCTCACGCGTGCCCGTGCTCGCTCGTGCGTGCCCGTGCGTGCCCGTGCGTGCGTGCTCGCTCACGCGTGCCCGTGCTCGCTCACGCGTGCCCGTGCGTGCCCGTGCGTGCGTGCTCGCTCACGCGTGCCCGTGCGTGCTCACGCGTGCCCGTGCGTGCCTGTGCGTGCGTGCTCGCTCACGCGTGCCCACGGTTACAAACACGCACACCAAATTGACAAACGCCCGCAGCGGCGTGCGTGGCAAAAGCTCACGGAGGCGAGATGCTCGATGCTTAGAACCAGCACGGGAAAAAAACGCCATCAGGATCAGACCAGAGGTCGCAACCGGGTACCCGATACCCGTACCCTACCCGTTTGCGACCCTGGTGCGGCCGGGTACGGGTACGGGTAGGCCGTGAGTCACTGGTGAGTCACCGTTTGTCACTCATTCGGGATGGGTACGGGTAGGGAACGGGTACCCGTACCCGGCCAGGTACGGGTACCATTTGCGACCCTGGTGCGGCCAGGTACGGGTATGGGTAAAGAATCAAAACCCGTTTGCGACCTCTGGATCAGACGCAGCTTTTGCACAAACCCGTCAGGAGGTGGGTCTTTCGAAACTCCCGTTCGCAGTGCACAACAACGGTGATGCCTAACACGGCGAATCGCAGACCGACGCGTTTAATTCCTCGCTCCCAACGCACAAGATGCCAGGGCACACAGCCGTCATCGTCGTCGTCGTCGTCATCGTCACGCGCCACGATCGATCCCCTGCTGGACAAAAGCCTCCACCAACTCCGTCGCCATGCCTCCTCGCGGTCTCGCGATGCCCAGATCTACCTCCGTCTCGAGCCGGGGCCCGCAATGGAGCAACCGGTTGCGGAACTCGGTTGCGAAACCGGTTGCGTGCGAGGAACCGCACTTGAAGCCGTTCCCCCCCCCCCCCCCCCCAGAGCCAACAGTTGCCGACGTGCGTGGCCTCGGAGACGCGAGCAACGAGAGGCCGCGAGATGTGGCCAGGAGAGGCAGTGCAGCAAGCGGGATTGTAAACTCATCTGTGTAGCGGAAACTTTGTGGGCTATCCCCCCCACCCCATCCCATTGTGCGACGCCGTCGTGGATTTTCTCCGGCTTCTGCTTCCCACCGTCATCGCTTACGGAATTGGCGTTGTGACCGGTCAGCGGGTAATAGGCAGCGATCGATTGACCCTTCCCCCCCCAACCCCCCCCCTCTCTGTCTCTGGCCAGCCATGAATCGTCACCGAATCGGCGGTCGCGGTCACACCGAGCGGTTAGTATTTGGGTTGTCCACTTTGTACCGTCTCGGTGGCGAGGAGATGTGAACACCCTCGCCTGGTCTACAGGAGGTCGTGGTGTCGATCCCGACCCCAACCCCGACCCCGACGCCTGCCGCTGTGTATTTGTAATTTGCGTGCATCTCTNCCCCCCCCCCCCCGCCTGTGGTAGTGTAGATTTTTTTTTCCGGGTCCTCCGGTTTTTCGCCCCCTCCACATTTAGAATCGACATGATGCGTTTAGAGTTGTTGGCTACTATCAATTTCCACGCGTTGACGATGAGCCAATTCGTGGTGCCGTCATTTGTGATGGCCAGGTCGCTTCTGAGAAAGAGCGACATCGCTCAGTGGAGCCGCCTTACCTGGTAAAAACACGAAACAATAAATAGTTTGGTTTTAGTTGAAAGTTTAGTCCGAATTCACGTCGCTCGTATCTCCGTCTCATTTCGGTGCAAAATTCCCACGGCGTTCACCCAAACCGTTAAAAACTCAGGCCCTCGCAAACAACCCTACAGGTTCAATCGCGACCATTGCTTCCGAAACCTGAGAATCGATACGCATCACTGTCATCCCCAACACCCCCCCCCCCCCCCACACTACTGGCTTAACATCGCCCCTTAACGTCCCCAACACAGCGGGACCACTGGTTTAACATTGTCCACAACACATCGTAAAACCACTGGTTTAACATCGTCCCAACACATCGTAAAACCACTGGTTTAACATCGTCTCCAACACAACGTAAAACCACTGGTTTAACATCGTCTCCAACACATCGTAAAACCACTGGTTTAACAGCGTCTCCAACACAACGTAAAACCACTGGTTTAACATCGTCTCCAAAACAACGTAAAACCACTGGTTTAACATTGTCTCCAACACAACGTAAAACCACTGGTTAACATCGTCTCCAACACATCGTAAAACCACTGGTTTAACATTGTCTCCAACACATCGTAAAACCACTGGTTTAACATGTCCACAACACATCGTAAAACCACTGGTTTAACATTGTCTCCAACACATCGTAAAACCACTGGTTTAACATTGTCCACAACACATCGTAAAACCACTGGTTTAACATCGTCTCCAACACAACGTAAAACCACTGGTTTAACATCGTCTCCAACACATCGTAAAACCACTGGTTTAACATCGTCTCCAAAACAACGTAAAACCACTGGTTTAACATCATCTCCAACACAACGTAAAACCACTGGTTTAACATCGTCTCCAACACAACGTAAAACCACTGGTTTAACATCGTCTCCAACACATCGTAAAACCACTGGTTCAACATCGTCCACAACACAACGTAAAACCACTGGTTTAACATCGTCCCAACACATCGTAAACCACTGGTTTAACATCGTCTCCAACACAACGTAAAACCACTGGTTCAACATCGTCTCCAACACATCGTAAAACCACTGGTTTAACATCGTCCACAACACATCGTAAACCCACTGGTTTAACATCGTCTCCAACACATCGTAAAACCACTGGTTCAACATCGTCCCCAACACAGCGGGACCACTTTGCTTAGGCGCATACAATAAACAGAATGCACGCACAAGCAGGTACAATTATCCTCTCCTTCATTTGTCTGTTTGACCATTCGGTTGTTCGGTAAAACGGTTCACACCCCAACGCACGATGGCGGCATCACCGCGACCGCCACCGTCGCCACCGCCACTGCTACCGCTACCGTCACTCCGCTCCACCACCGCCGCCACCATCGTCACCACCGCTACAAACGACCACCGCCACGCTCACCATCACACCTCTCCGCCACCGCAACCGCCGCCGCCGCTACAAGGCGGCGCCCTGCGCGAGCGCCCGAACGTGCTCGAGTATTTCATCCCCCGACTCCCACGGCACCACGGTGGCCTGCACCGCGCCGGGCTGGGCCTGCTCCAGCGCCGCCAGCGCCCTCTCGAGCTGGTACCGCGGCGGGGCAGCACCACGTCGCCCGGCAGCAGCGCCAGCGCGGGCACACGTCGTTGCCGCCGTCGCCGACGTAGATCACGCGCCCGTACCCGCCGTGCCGCTCCACAAACGACCGCAGCGCCGCCCGCTTGCACATGTTGGCGGGCAGCGGGAGCAGCCGTGCTGGCGCCCGCCGCGCCGCCGTGGAACGGCAGCAGCACCAGCGAGCCGCCGGCGTCGACGCTCGCCGGGTTGGTGAGAAGCTCGCGGAAGAGGGGGCGCACCCGCGTGACTCCAGCACCCAGCCGATGAAGGCCGAGTTGGCGTCCGAGACGATGACGCACTCAAACTGCTCGGGGTGGTCGGCTTCAGGAGTGTGGGCGGGGGAGAGGGGGGGGGGCGGCAGGAGGGGGGGGCAGTGTTAAAGTAGTCGGCATCGGTAATCGTAGTCTCGTAGTCCGGTGGTCTCGTATCTGATCGTCTCGTAGTCCACTATCACCACTGCCACTATCACCACTGCCACCATCACCACTGCCACCATCACTGCCACCATCACCACCATCACCATCACCACTGCCACCATCACCATCACCACCATCACCACTGCCACCATTACCATCACCACCATCACCATCACCACCATCACCACCACCACTGCCACTATCACCACCATCACCACCACCACTGCCACCATCACCACCATCACCACCACCACTGCCACTATCACCACCATCACCACCACCACTGCCACTATCACCACTGCCACCATCACCACTGCCACCATCACCACCATCACCACCACCACTGCCACTATCACCACTGCCACCATCACCACTGCCACCATCACCACCATCACCACCACCACTGCCACTATCACCACTGCCACCATCACCACTGCCACCATCACCACCATCACCATCACCACTGCCACCATCACCATCACCACCATCACCACTGCCACCATTACCATCACCACCATCACCATCACCACCATCATCACTGCCACTATCACCACTGCCACCATCACCATCGCCACCATCACGACTATCGTCATCAAAACAAAGACAAAGATCCCCCGAATAGCCTTAAGAGAATGTTAGTGAGAGCACCTATGAAGACCGGCACGGCACACAAGGGGTGGGTGGCTAGCACCACGCCCGACCGCATGTCTCCCCAGCGGTGATGGTTACACACCGCATCAGGTACTCATTGAGGCCGAGACGATCTAGGGGAGGACCAGGACCGATTCAGATTATCATCACCGGTGTTGCCGTGGTTCCTAACAAAGTGGGCGAACCCCTGCACCACCGCTCCCACTACCACCACCTCTGCCCATCACCACATCCTCCACGTTATTATTTCGCTTTGACGTCAGCCGGCATGCACGGCGTGTCCGGCACGTCACCGCGGCGCCCACAATCGTCTCCGCTCGTTCACCACTCGCGCGCGTCGGCGGCAGCGGCTCGAACAACGCCGCCGGACGAATCCCGAGCTGCGCGCCGGGCCGTCTCGGCACGACGGCCCCGACACGGCCCGGCGGCGCGGTGCGAAAAATTCGGTGCAAAGCGTTTCGGTTGAGCCCACCCCACCGCATTTACCCAGGAAGCGCAGGAGCTGCGGCATGCCCGGCGTGTCCGGCACGGCCTCAATGGTGGCCCGCATCTCGGCGGCAGTGACGCCCACCTCCTCGCCCAGGTAGCGCAGGACCCGGTTCATGTGATCCGTCCAGGTGCCGCCGACGCCGCCGCCGACGCCGTCGTCGTCGCCGCGGTAATCCAAGCGCTCCGGCAGCTCTCCGCCGGGGGCGCAGCGCAGCACCCACATGTCGCTGTTGTCGTCGATGAGCGTGTGGTCGAAGTCGAACGCCACCAGCGACTTCATGACGGCCGCGTGTGTCGGGGCGCGCGGCGGCGCTGTCGGCGAAAGCGGACGGGAAGGTTTGGTTCGCACTCTTTAAACGTGGCGGGTGTTTTTTTTTTTTTAGGAACAAAATACCTCCGGCAGGAACCCCTCGCGGTCTCGCCGGGGTTCACCGCCGCACGGCGCTCGCGGTGAAGAAGCGAACGCGATCAAATCCAACTCCGGTCGACAGCGTTATGGCGATGGTGGTTTAAATGTGGATTTGGCTGCGGTCATAATGCGGCTGTTACTTAGTTTGTTGTCCTTCACCCGCACCTCCGGTTAGCACGGTTGGCTACGTAGAGTGAAAAAGAAGTTCATTGTACATATATATATATACACGCATACGTTATGGCTGTGGTTATAACGTGGTTGTGATTGCGGTTACATTGTGGCTTCAGTTGCGGTGTCGATGATGACGACGATGATGATGATGACGACAACGACGATGATGACGATGACAATGAGGATGATGATGATGATGATGTCGTTGTCGTCGTCAACAACGAAGATGATGATAGTAAGGATAACATTGTGGCCGATATTGTTGTTGGTGCTGTTGACCGACTAGAGGCCGGTCAAACTTCACTGGGAAACGAATCGCAAGGAATCCGCATCGCTCGCAACGCACCCCAAGCTACATTCCTCGCAAAAATCGCGTGGGCAGAGATCGTAGTGAAATAATTCTAGATTTGAAGCTTTCGTGACTGCAAGGATTCATATTCTTAGGTTTTTTCGGTAAAGTCACGTGGGTAAAAAAGTAAAATGAATAAAAACTATCGTGCTGTGACGGTTCCACCTGAAGACGGAGCTTGTGTTGCCTCCGAAACGTCGTGATTTTATTTTATTTTTATTTTACTTTTATTAATTTACATTTTTTACCTACGTGACTTTACCGATAAAACCTAAGAAAAAAAACCTAAGAATACGTAGTGAAATAACCCGCAAGGAAGCAGCCACGGCGTGGTCCGGCAGCGGAACGACAGAATGCGGAACGACGCGCACAAAAAACAAAGATCCCCGTGTAGCCTTAACAGACTGTTGGGCAAGTGCTGTTAGCGAGAAGCACCTATGAAGCAACACATATCTGGACCCCCCAACGGATTTTAAGTTTGGTTGTGTGTGTCTTCTAATTAGAAGAATACGGCAATAAATTAATGTCGAGGATTCGCGATCGATGGTCAAATATGTGAAATCGCATACCTGTCAACCCGTACTACGGGTTGACCCCTATTCTTGTACAAGGAAATTTAATTTTCAGACTCAGCCGTTTCAATACGGGCAACACCAAACGTCTTCTTGGTTCTTTCGGTAAAGTCACGTAGAAGGGAAATAATAAAATAATAATAATAATAAAACATAATAAAATAATTCTCATGACGTTTCGGCCACAACGCAAGCAGCCGTCCTCAGGTGAAGAACAGGTCTGTCGGAAAGACAGCATCTGAATGAACACCACCAAGCTTGGCAGCGTATATTTAAGCTGGGTTAGGGGAGGAAGGGCGCCTTGACAAAGGAATTTGCATATCAACAGAGGAATTTAGCATATTTATGGGAAATGCAGATATAGCATGCGGTGGCTGGCATGCGGGCTACATGGATCTTTCAAGGATTTGTGAGCTCCTCACACAATCCAGTCTGGTTAAACCCAGGATGGTTTGTAGGCAGGCCAGCCTGAATGTTTCTAACCGGCGAAGATGCTCCATTAGGGGGTCCACGTACACACAACAACAACCATCGCCACTAAGTGGTGGTGACGTCACCACGACGCTTGTGCCAGGCCAAATGCACCTTGAGGCCACGTGAAGTGTCGAACGCCCGCTGGCAGGAGGTCACGGGTCAGACCCAGGTGCCACGGGTCGACTGCCGAGATGACTGGCTGATGCACCACCTGTGCCCCCTACTGTGCCAACTTGCTGTGCTTTAGCCACCCGTGGTGTCAATTTACATTTTGTTGGCGGCTGCCCGGATTGGTTGCAGGCCAGTGGTGAGAGATGCCCCCTTTCTGGGGGGTAGCGAGACGTGGTCAAACTTTTTTTTATTTCGAAGGCAAACAATCTAAAACGCATATGTATCACGGGCCGCGTCAGTGGCAACTTTGCTTGGTGCCATCAAACCCTCTACGCGGTTGGGGGCCGTCCATAAATGACGTCACGCAATTATGGACGATTTTTGACCCACCCCCTTCGTCACACGGCGTCACAAAAAGTCAGACCCCCCCTCAAATATGACGTCACAAAGCTCTGCCCCCCCCCCCAAAACCATATTTCCATTTTGAAATAAAACATGCTTCAAATCGCTTTAAACTATTTATTAAAAAGTCTATTTAATTAAGTGGAACGTGTTGTCTATGTTTATTTAAAGTTGCGCATTTTGATGTGACGTCACATTTCTCAAACCCCCCCCTCGTCACACATCGTCACATGTCTGACCCCCACCCCCTAGGTGCGTGACGTCATTTATGGACGGCCAAGGTGTGGGGGGGGGGGGTGCAAGGCTGCAGTCAAGGTGAAGAATCATCCAATCAGACACATCGCCGATTAATGACGAAGGCTCCACGAACAAAATACGAATAATTACATTTGTAATTATTCGTATTTTTATTCAACACAAACAACCGAGCGCTATTAATCACAACAAACCCGCCACTCGAAGGCGGTGAAGTCACCCCACGAGGTCACGTGGACTTGAGGTCACGTGGACTTGTGAGGTCACGTGGCCTTGTGAGGTCACGTAGACCTTGAGGTCACGTGGACTGTGAGGTCACGTGGACCTGTGAGGTTACGTGACCTTGTGAGGTCGTGGACCTTGTGAGGTCACGTGGACCTTGTGAGGCCACGTGGACATTTGAGGTCACGTGGACCTTGTGAGGTCACGTGGACCTGTGAGGTCACGTGAGGTCACGTGGACCTGTGAGGTCACGTGGACCTGTGAGGTCACGTGGACCTTGTGAGGTCACGTGGACCTGTGAGGTCAGTGGCCTTGTGAGGTCACGTGGAGCATCGAGCGCCCGCCGGCAGACCCCGGCAAGTGCCGTGGGGCCGCGTTGACCGACCTACCGACCCCGTGGCAACTCACCGCGTTTTCATAATCAATGTTTTTGGGTTTAGATCGCGTTATTTATAAATGTGTCGTAACCCTCCACCACCCGACACGGCCAATCAGCAAAAAAGTGTCACGTTGACAAAAGACAAAATAGTTCACTGCTTTAGCGTGAAACCACACCATTTACAATTTGAGTAGTACGACGTTTCGCTGGTAATTGCATCCAGCATCATCGGGCAATTCGCCAGAATGGTGAGGCTCTGCTGTCTCCCGTTATTATATAATTACCAGCGAAACGTCGTACTACTCAAATTGTAAATGTTGTGGTTTCACGCTAAAGCAGTGAACTAAATTGTCTTTTGTCAACGTGACACTTTTTTTACTGATTGGCCGTGTCGGGTGGTGGAGGGTTACGACACATTTATAAACAACGCGATCTAAACCCAAAAACGTTGATTATTAATAATATTGGTCGCGAAAGCCTCCACGTGTTGAACTCACTGCGTTTTATCCGCCCGCTGTTGTGAGCGTCGCCCTCCGCGCTCTGCTGTTGCTGCTTTGATGCTGCTGCTGCTGATGCTGATCTGTTGNTGCTGTTTGCTGCGCTGATGCTGCTGCTGCTGCTGATGCTGCTGCTGATGGTGCGATCTGTGATGCTGATGCTGCGCGCTGTTGATGCTGCTGCTGATGCTGCTGTTGATGGTGCTGCTGATGATGCTGCTGCTGGGAGAAGCAACTGCCTTCCAACCGCCCGGCAGTAGCGGTGTCCTTCACGAGCCTCCTCCCTCCCTCCAAACAAACAACAACAACAACGAGGACAACAACAACACGAGGAGGAGGATGATGATGAGAAGACGACGCCACGGCAGAGCGAACGGCTTCGGCGGCACTCCGGATGCGCGAGTCGCCGCGGTCGCCGCCGGTTCCGATCAGCTGATCGCCACTTCCGGCTCGCGGTGGCCCCTCCCCCTCCCCANCCCTCCCCACCCCCTCCCCACCCCTCCCCCACCCCACCCCCTNCCCCACCCCACCCCCCCCACCCCTCCCCTCCCCCACCCCCTCCCCACCCCCTCCCCCCCCCCCCACCCCCCTCCCACCCCCTCCCCTCCCACCCCCTCCCCACCCCTCCCACTCCTCCCCACCCCTCCCCACCCTCTCCCTCCCCCACCCCACCCCCTCCCCACTCCCTCCCCCTCCCCACCCCCTCCCCACCCCCCTCCCACCCCTCCCCACTCCCTCCCCCTCCACCCCTCCCTCCCCCACCCCCTCTCCTCCCCCACCCCCCCCACCCCTCCCCACTCCCTCCCCACCCCCTCCCTCCCCCTCCCCTCCCCCCCCACCCCTCCCCTCCCCACCCCACCCCCCACCCCTCCCCACTCCCTCCCCTCCCACCCCCCCCCTCCCACACCCCTCCCACTCCCTCCCCCTCCCCACCCCACCCCCTCCCCACCCCCTCCCCACCCCCTCCCCACCCCTCCCACCCCCTCCCCCACCCCTCCCCTCCCCACCCCCTCCCCCACCCCTCCCNCCCCCACCCCTCCCNCCCCCCCTCCCCCCCCTCCCCCACCCCCCCCCTCCCCCCCTCCCCCACCCCCGTCCCTCCCCCACCCCTCCCTCCCCCCCCTCCCCCCCACCCCCTCTCCTCCCCCCCACCCTCCACCCTCCCCCCCACCCCCCTCCCCATTCTGGACAACTGCCGCATGTTGAGAGGCAATGGCTGGTTTCGACAAGCAGCGTCTCATCGGCAGTTTTGCTTGCCCCCCGAGCCAATGCACGTGCACTGTGTTGGCAAGGGGTCGTCTCCGTTAGATATGGGGCGTGGTTCATCACACAACATCACCGCTCTATACAACAAAGCACACGAACATACCGAGGCTTTCGTTCAACTAGGACTCACGTGTACGAGTGTGCTTGCCTACAACGTGAGCCAGTTCACGACTCATCGGTTAAAGGGAGCCTGCCTCTGCTGATGAGGCACTGGATGTCAAAACTGGTCCTTGCATACACTCTTGGTTCTTTCGGTAAAGTCACGTAGGTAAAGAAAATATAAATAAAATAAAATTTTAAATCGCGATGTTTCGATTGCAACACAAGCAATCATCAGCAGGTGTGAGCACCACAGCAAGAACATGTTGTGTTCACACCTGAGTTGCAATTGAAACGTCGTGATTTAGTATTTTTCTCTTAGGTTTTTTTCGGTAAAGTTACGTAGGTAAAATCATAATAATACAAAATAACAAATCACGAAATCACAGTAAATCTGGCTGTAACGGTCCCACCTGAAGACGGAGACTTGTGTTGCCTCCGAAACGTCGTGATTTATTTTAATTTTATTTTATTAGTATGTTTGTACCTACGTGACGTTAACGAAATAACCTAAGAGTATGAATCCTTGCAGTCACGAAAGCTTCAAATCTAGAATTAATTTTGTCATCTTTTATTTGATTTATTATTTTCTTTACCTACGTAACTTTAACGAAAAAACCAAGAGTATGGACCCTTGCAGTCACGAAAGCTTCAAATCTAGAACGGTCATTGCCTGTAAACATCTTTGCTGTTCATTCTTGTAGTCACTAATGGAAAATATTAAAAAACAAATTCACCTTGGCAACGAGCAGCCGTTAGGTAAACAGTTGTAGGCACGCTGAATTTGTCTGAATGTCTGTCTTCTCGACAGACGTTCTTCACCTGAGACGGTCTTGGTTGCGAAACGTGTGAGAATTATTTTATATGTTTTATTTATTATATATTCCATTCTAGTGACTTTCGAGACCAGAAGATAATCTGCAGTGAAAGCTTAAATCGAAATCTTGCTGTATTGCTTCAAGCGAGCCTGACCCTGCTATGGGACATGAACTTGCGACCCACGTCATCAGCGTCGTTGATAGTTTCACACAGATGGCCATTGCCAAGGAGGGAGTGATGTAGCGATGTAGCACGTGTCCCCATGGGTTTGTCGGCACCCTCGCCCGTCCGCCTTTGTCTTCCCAGTGACGACGTTTTACACACCGCGTCAGGTTCTCATTTGAGGCCGAGTCCACCTAGGAGAGGCGCAGGAATTACTTTGGCCGTGAGCGGGAATAGAACTCGGCTCGCCGGCTTCGCAGCGCATCGCGCTAACCGCTGCGCCACCGCTCCCCACACCCCCCTCGTTTGCAGCGGCCTTCATCATCGGTGCTCCCCGACAGCACTTGCTCCAAAAGTCCTTCGAGCCTACACGGGGGATCTTTGCCCCGTCTCGCAGTGACATAAAGTTTACCCGGCTGATTTGACGCCCCCCCCCTCACCCTCCTGGCGGGAGCTTGCCCTCAGCCCTCTGCCGTGTAGCACACACACAGGCACACACACACAGGCACGGGGCGAGCAATGCGAATGTAACGGTGCCTCGTGTTGATTGCCCCAATGTTAGCGAGGCCGAGTAGCCCCAGCCTTTGTGACCCACTCAAGCACTCACTCACACACTCACACAGCCACTTTCACCCGCTAGATTGAGCCATACTTAATTTGGAGCTTTCGCGACTGCAAGAATTATTCTTTGGTTCTTTCGGTAAAGTCACGTATAAAGAGAAAATAATAAATTAAATTGAATACTAGCATACGACGTTTCGATTGCAACACAAGCAATCATCATCAGGTATAAATGAAATAGAAACACAAATCTATTATACTTAGAAATGTAATGTGATACAACAGAGAGTCGGATAACATAACAGTCAACGCCATACCTAGGTACATTACATTGTTGTATTACATTACATTGCTAAGTATACTAGATTTGCGTTTCTATTTCATTTATACCTGATGATGATTGCTTGTGTTGCAATCGAAACGTCGTACGCTAGTATTTAATTTAATTTATTATTTCTCTTTATGCGTGANTTTACCGAAAGAACCAAAAAGTAGATTGAGCCACTCAGACAGCCAGACGGAGGCTTCACCCGCATAGCCAGCCAGAGAATGAAACCAGCAAGTTAAACTAATAACCCACAACTCAGACTATGAATCCACCTCAACTACTAACACATCATATCAGCGATCTACTAATCATACACGGAACCCAATCTGCCAGCTGACTAATCATTCAGCTAGCTATTTGTCCGGCCACTCGGCTATGTAACCAGCCATGAGCCACTCAGCCACCCACCCATTCAACCACTAATCCAACCATTCAGCCAACCACCCACCCATCCATGCGGCCACCCATTCACTCAGCCAGCCACGAAACCATCCACCCGTACAACCATCTACCCATTCAGCCATCCAATCAACTACCCAGCCATAAACCCAACCGGCCACTCAACCCACCCATACAACCATCTACCGGTTCAGCCATCCAATAAACCACCCAGCCACCTATAACAAACATAAACCCGGACAGCCAGCCATCCACTCACCTACCCATGCACTCAGCCACTGAGCCGACTGTCAATTCACTTAGTCATTCAATCAGCCATTCAGCCACCTAACCAACTGTGAATTCACTTAGTCATTCAATCAGCCACTCAGCCACTTAGCCGACTGTGAATTCACTTAGTCATTCAATCATCCACTCAGCCACCTAGACAACTGTCAATTCACTGAGTCATTCAATCAGCCACTCAGCCACCTAGCCAACTGCCAATTCACTTAGTCATTCAATCAGCCACTCAGCCACCTAGCCAACTGTGAATTCGCTTGGTCATTCAATCAGCCACTCAGCCACCTAGCCACCTATCAATTCACTTAGTCTTTCAATCAGCCACTCAGCCATCTAGCCAACTGTGAATTCACTTCCACATATACAGCAGCAGGCATCGTCAGGGTCTGGATCAAACCCACGACCTCCTGCATACCAGGCAAGGTAGACAACATCTCCTAGCCACCGCAATTAGCAGGCATCGTCAGGGTCGGGATCGAACCCACGACCTCCTGCATACCAGGCGAGGTAGTCAACATATCCTAGCCACCGCTAATAGCAGGCATTGTCAGGGTCTGGATCGAACCCACGACCTCCTGCATACCAGGCGGGTAGTTATGATGAACCCTAATGATGCCGAAACCGGTTGACGGTTGTGTCTTCGTTTCGGCAATGCTCATCGGTGGCTGTAATCGACCGAATGGTCAATCTAATCGAATCTTATTTGATATCTACGGTGAGTGCACCCGCGGCGCTTAGCATAGTGTACAACAACGGCGACAAAGCGACTGCAGTTTGATTATGTAGATGGCAGCGAGTTCACAGGGCGGTGAGGATCTGTGGAAAATAACAGATGTAGGGTGGGCCCCCCATGTCTCCCCTTCACAGCCCACGACTCCCAGCCCCTTCACTACCCCCCCCCACATCTCCCACCCCTCCCTANCCCCCCCCCACATCTCCCACCCCCTCCTCCCCCCCCAGTCCACATCTCCCCCACTACCCCACCCCCCCCACATCCCCACCCCTCCCCTANCCCCCCCCCCACATCTCCCACCCCTCCCCTACCCCCCCCCAGTCCACATCTCCCCCACTACCCCCACCCCCCCCCACATCTCCCACCCCCACCCCCCCCCCACATCTCCCACCCCCACTACCCCCCCCCCACATCTCCCACCACATCCGCTCGACTTGATGTAGCCCACAACAAAAACCCAGACAATAAAAACCTCCTCCCAAACTTGTCTTAGATACAATTCCGTGTTGTTGTTGTTTTTGTTGTTGTTTGTTTACAAATTCCAGAAGCGCGGCTGTAACATCGCCAACAACCCTCGACTCGGTTCCGATGTTCTGCGTCTCATCGGGAAACCAATTCTGGACAACTGCCGCATGTTGAGAGGCAATGGCTGGTTTCGACAAGCAGCGTCTCATCGGCAGTTTTGCTTGCCCCCGAGCCAATGCACGTGCACTGTGTTGGCAAGGGGTCGTCTCCGTTAGATATGGGGCGTGGTTCATCACACAACATCACCGCTCTATACAACAAAGCACACGAACATACCGAGGCTTTCGTTCAACTAGGACTCACGTGTACGAGTGTGCTTGCCTACAACGTGAGCCAGTTCACGACTCATCGGTTAAAGGAGCCTGCCTCTGCTGATGAGGCACTGGATGTCAAACTGGTCCTTGCATACACTCTTGGTTCTTTCGGTAAAGTCACGTAGGTAAAGAAAATGATAAATAAAATAAAATTTTAATCGCGATGTTTCGATTGCAACACAAGCAATCATCAGCAGGTGTGAGACCACAGCAAGAACATGTTGTGTTCACACCTGTTGCAATTGAACGTCGTGAGTATTTTTCTCTTAGGTTTTTTTCGGTAAGTACAGGTAAATCGATAATAATACACAATAACAAATCATCGAAATAATCACTAATCGGCGTAACGGTCCCACCTGAAGACGGAGACTTGTGTTGCCTCCGAAACGTCGTGATTTATTTTAATTTTATTTTATTAGTATGTTTGTACCTGTGACGTTAACACCGAGTATGAATCCTTGAGTCACGAAAGCTTCAAATCTNAATTAATTTTGTCACTTTTATTTGATTTATTATTTTCTTTACCTACGTAACTTTAACGAAAAAACCAGAGTATGGACCCTTGATCACGAAAGCTTCAAATCTNGACGGTCATTGCCTGTAAACATCTTTGCTGTTCATCTTTTTGGTTCTTTAGGTAAAGTCACGTAGATGAAATAATAATTATATAAAAAAACAAATAAATAATTCTCACGACGTTTGGCCACAACGGCAGCCGTCCTCAGGTGAAGACAGGTCTGTCTTCTGANTGTCTGTCTTCTCGACAGACCTGTTCTTCACCTGAGGACGGCTGCTTGCTGTGCCGAAACGTCGTGAGAATTATTTTATTATGTTTTANTTTTATTATTTTATTATTTCCCTACGTGACTTTACCGAAAGAACCAAGAAGATGAATCCTGCAGTCACGAAAGCTTTAAATCGAAAAATCTTTGCTGTTTATTGCTTCAAGCGAGCCTGACCCTGCTGATGGGACAATGAACGTTGCGACCCACGATCATCAGCGTCGTTGATAGTTTCACACAGATGGCCATTGCCAAGGAGGGAGTGATGTAGCGATGTAGCACGTGTCCCCATGGGTTTGTCGGCACCTCGCCCGTCCGCCTTTGTCTTCCAGTGACGACGTTTTACACACCGCGTCAGGTTCTCATTTGAGGCCGAGTCCACCTAGGAGAGGCGCAGGAATTACTTTGGCCGTGAGCGGGAATAGAACTCGGCTCGCCGGCTTCGCAGCGCATCGCGCTAACCGCTGCGCCACCGCTCCCCACACCCCCTCGTTTGCAGCGGCCTTCATCATCGGTGCTCCCGACAGCACTTGCTCCAAAAGTCCTTCGAGCCTACACGGGGGATCTTTGCCCCGTCTCGCAGTGACATAAAGTTTACCCGGCTGATTTGACGCCCCCCCCTCACCCTCCTGGCAAGGGAGCTTGTCCTCACCCCTCCCCTCACCCCTCCCCTCACCCTCCCCTCACCCCTCCCCTCACCCCTCACCCTCCCTCACCCTCCCCTCACCCTCCCTCACCCTCCCCTCACCCTNCCTCACCCTCACCCTCCCTCACCCTCCCTCACCCCTCACCCTCCCTCACCCTCCCTCACCCTCCCTCACCCCCCCTCACCCTCACCCTCACCCCTCCCCACCCCTCACCCTTCCCTCACCCTCCCTCACCCTCACCCCTCCCTCACCCCTCCCTCACCCTCACCCTCCCTCACCCTCCCTCACCCTCCCTCACCCCTCACCCCTCCCCTCACCCTCCCTCACCCTCCCCTCACCCTTCCCTCACCCCTCCCTCACCCCTCACCCTCCCTCACCCTCCCTCACCCTCCCTCACCCTCCCTCACCCTCCCCTCACCCTCCCCTCACCCTCCCCTCACCCCTCCCCTCACCCCCCCTCACCCCTCACCCTCCCCTCACCCTCCCCTCANCCCTCACCCCTCCCTCACCCTTCCTCACCCCTCCCTCACCCTCCCCTCANCCCCTCACCCCTCCCCTCACCCTCCCCTATCCCTNCCCCTCACCCCTCCCCTCACCCCTCCCCTCCCCCATACCCCTCCCCTCACCCTCCCCTCATACCCCTCCCCTCACCCCTCCCTCACCCCTCCCCTCAGCGCCAACAATAAATACATCACTGGAGCGGAAATTCCTCCCTTGTCGCTCAGGCAACTCCCATACGCACGCACACGCACACACACTCTCGCTCATACAATCTCATGCACACCCAGGCACTCCTTACACTGGTACGCATCTACACACAACAACAGCAGCAGCAACAGCCGTCGCCACTCGCGGCGGTGACGTCACCACGGCGCTTGTGCCAGGCTAGGTGCACGTTGAGGCCACGTGAAGTGTCGACGGCTCTCGCTGCCGACAGGAGGTCACGGGGCAGACCCAGCAGGTGCCACGGGTCGACTGACTGAGACGACTGGCAGATGCACCACCTGTGCCCCTACTGTGTCAACTCGCTGTGTTTTAGCCACCCGGCGCTCCGCTCGTTGTTGTGAGCGTCGCTCCTCCGCCCTCCGTTGTTGTTGGAGGGCGTCCTTCACGAGCCTCCTCCACTGAGGCCGATCTTGACACCGCTGGTACCAGTCATCGCAAGTCCACTCAGCTCCACTCCTCCTGTACCACATCACTCCATCTCTTCTCGAGCCCGTGCGCGCCCGTTTAGCCCTCTCTACCCAGCCGAACAAAAGCTGTTTAGGCATGCGGTGGCTGGGCATGCGGGCTACATGACCCAGCCAACGCAGCCTTGCCTGCCGGAGGAGCTCACTGGTAGGACAGTGTCCATATCTCTCAAGGATCTGTGAGCTCCTCGCACAATCCAGCCTGCAGGTTAATCCCAGGATGGATCGTAGGCAGCAGGCCAAGCCTAAATGTTCTAACCGGCGCAGATGTCCCTTCAACAGGGTCCACGTTTCGCAAGCGTCGAGACGGAGAGGGCAATGACCGTGGCCGAGAAGACCCGGAGCTTCGTGCGGAGCGACAGACCAGGTAGCTTCCACACAGCGGTAAGCAGCTGATTCAAATATAATGCCGCTCGACTGATTCTGAGTGAGACTTCCGCTGCCACAAACGTGACCTCCCCCCCCATCATCATCACCGTCGTTCTGCTGTCAAACCCAACAATGGTTTTCAACGGCGTGGCCGACCTCCTCACGCTGACGATGCCTTATCGGCGAAAGCGGCTCCCCTCTGAAAGTTAATGAAGCAAAGCGGCTCTACGTCCTCTTCTTCCACGGCAAGTTGGGAGAACTGTCCGTGTCGACCACAGCTGGCGACCCCGTCAAGCTCTGGTCGACCGCCAGCCCGTTGGGGTTGTTCCCGATTTGAAGTCCGCGCCGACAGAGATTGAATGGAACCGGCGAAAAAACTGCGGATTGCAAAGCCAGCGTGTTCCGCTTAACCGCCGCACACACCATGGCTGTTGGCAAGCGGCCTTCCTTGCTTGCTCGGATGCAGAGGTGAGGAAGGGCGATGTTTGGTTATTTCTGGACAGTTTCGATCTGTGCGGAACGCCGGTGACTGCGTGCGACCGGCGTTTTCGTTCCCTATTCGGTTACCAGCAATGCGACGAGGCCGAACGTCGCAACCCCAGTCCGATCGGTCACTCGTGTATTCTGTGGGGAATATAAAACACATTCCTGCGGAGGGAGCTGGTAGGAACGTTGGGTTGCTCGGTCAATGGCCAGGGTCAACGGCGGCGTGGTGTATTCCGCAAATATGTCCGACTGTGAGGGCGGCACAAGCCGGCGTGAGTAGGTTAAACGTTGATTTTTATAAGGGCACCACGGGGTGACAGCCCCTCCCACCCAGCCCCACCCCACCCACCAGCCCCCCCCCCCCCCTCTCCACCCTCCCCTCCCCACCCTCCCACCCAGCCCCACCCACCCAGCCCCCCTCTCCACCCTCCCCTCCCACCCTCCCCACCCAGCCCACCCCACCCAGCCCCCCCTTTCCACCCTCCCCTCCCCACCCAGCCCACCTCCCCACCCCGCCCCTCGCCACCCTCCCACCCAGCCCACCCCACCCAGCCCTCCCCTCTCCACCCTCCCCACCAACCCCTCCCTCCCCATCCAGCCCATCCTGCACGACGGACGGACGGACACAATAATCCCCTGTGGGCTGGTGTAACCAGAGGTTCCTACCGGTATAACACAAACACAGGAGCATTGCGTTCTGCGCGTATCCGCCCCTCCACGTGAACAAATAAATACAAAAACATGATTTTCACATCACAACAGCCGCACACACGCGCGGCCTTCTGGGAGAGCGTCATTCACCAGCAGCATTGATTCAAAGCAAGCAACAACCGATCACGCATGTGCAGTATGTTGAACTTCTTTCGCGCCGTACGTAGCCAAACGTGCTAGTCGGAGGTGCGGGGAAGGACAATAAACGTACGGGTCTCTGTGTGATGGGTCTCTGTGTGAGTCTATGGTCTCTGTGTGAGTCTATGGGTCTCTGTGTGAGTCTATGGGTCTCTGTGTGAGTCTATGGGTCTCTGTGTGAGTCTATGGGTCTCTGTGTGAGTCTATGGGTCTCTGTGTGAGTCTATGGGTCTCTGTGTGAGTCTATGGTCTCTGTGTGAGTCTATGGGTCTCTGTGTGAGTCTATGGGTCTCTGTGTGAGTCTATGGTCTCTGTGTGAGTATGTGGGTCTCTGTGTGAGTATGTGGGTCTCTGTGTGAGTATGTGGTCTCTGTGTGCGTCTATGGGTCTCTGTGTGAGTCTATGGGTCTCGTGTGAGTCTGTGGGTCTCTGTGTGAGTCTATGGGTCTCTGTGTGAGTCTATGTGTCTCTGTGTGAGTCTATGGTCTCTGTGTGAGTCTATGGGTCTCTGTGAGTCTATGGGTCTCTGTGTGAGTCTATGGGTCTCTGTGTGAGTCTGTGGGTCTCTGTGTGAGTATGTGGTCTCTGTGTGAGTCTATGGGTCTCTGTGTGAGTCTATGTGTCTCTGTGTGAGTCTATGGGTCTCTGTGTGAGTGTATGGGTCTCTGTGTGAGTATGTGGTCTCTGTGTGAGTCTATGNGTCTCTGTGTGAGTCTATGGGTCTCTGTGTGAGTCTATGTGTCTCTGTGTGAGTCTATGGGTCTCTGTGTGAGTATGTGGGTCTCTGTGTGAGTATGTGGGTCTCTGTGTGAGTCTATGGGTCTCTGTGTGTCTATGGTCTCTGTGTGAGTCTATGGGTCTCTGTGTGAGTCTATGGGTCTCTGTGTGAGTATGTGGGTCTCTGTGTGAGTCTATGGGTCTCTGTGTGAGTCTGTGTCTCTGTGTGAGTGTATGGGTCTCTGTGTGAGTCTATGGGTCCTGTGTGAGTCTATGTGTCTCTGTGTGAGTCTATGTGTCTCTGTGTGAGTCTATGGTCTCTGTGTGAGTCTATGTGTCTCTGTGTGAGTCTATGGTCTCTGTGTGAGTCTATGGTCTCTGTGTGAGTCTATGGTCTCTGTGTGAGTATGTGGGTCTCTGTGTGAGTCTATGGTCTCTGTGTGAGTGTATGGGTCTCTGTGTGAGTCTATGGGTCTCTGTGTGAGTCTATGGTCTCTGTGTGAGTCTATGGGTCTCTGTGTGAGTCTATGTGTCTCTGTGTGAGTCTATGGGTCTCTGTGTGAGTATGTGGTCTCTGTGTGAGTCTATGTGTCTCTGTGTGAGTGTATGGGTCTCTGTGTGAGTCTATGGGTCTCTGTGTGACTATATGTGTCTCTGTGTGAGTATGTGGGTCTCTGTGTGAGTCTATGGGTCTCTGTGTGAGTCTATGTGTCTCTGTGTGAGTCTGTGGTCTCTGTGTGAGTCTATGGGTCTCTGTGTGAGTATGTGGGTCTCTGTGTGAGTCTATGGTCTCTGTGTGAGTCTATGTGTCTCTGTGTGAGTCTATGGTCTCTGTGTGAGTCTATGGTCTCTGTGTGAGTCTATGTGTCTCTGTGTGAGTGTATGGGTCTCTGTGTGAGTATGTGGTCTCTGTGTGAGTCTCTGGTCTCTGTGTGAGTCTATGGGTCTCTGTGTGACTATATGGGTCTCTGTGTGAGTCTGTGGGTCTCTGTGTGAGTATGTGGGTCTCTGTGTGAGGCTATGGGTCTCTGTGTGAGTATGTGGGTCTCTGTGTGAGTCTATGGTCTCTGTGTGAGTCTACGGGTTCTGTGTGTCTATGGGTCTCTGTGTGAGTCTATGGTCTCTGTGTGAGTCTATGGGTCTCTGTGTGAGTCTATGGTCTCTGTGTGAGTGTATGGGTCTCTGTGTGAGTATGTGTCTCTGTGTGAGTCTCTGGGTCTCTGTGTGAGTCTATGGTCTCTGTGTGACTATATGGGTCTCTGTGTGAGTCTGTGGTCTCTGTGTGAGTATGTGGTCTCTGTGTGAGGCTATGGGTCTCTGTGTGAGTATGTGTCTCTGTGTGAGTCTATGGGTCTCTGTGTGAGTCTATGTGTCTCTGTGTGAGTCTGTGGGTCTCTGTGTGAGTATGGGTCTCTGTGTGAGTTGTGGGTCTCTGTGTGAGTCTCTTGTGTGAGTCTGTGGGTCTCTGTGTGAGTCTATGGGTCTCTGTGTGAGTATGGGTCTGTGAGTCTATAGGTCTCTGTGTGAGTCTATGGGTCTCTGTGTGAGTCTATGGTCTCTGTGTGAGTCTATGGGTCTCTGTGTGAGTATGGTCTCTGTGTGAGTATGTGGGTCTCTGTGTGAGTCTATGGGTCTCTGTGTGAGTCTATGGTCTCTGTGTGAGTCTATGGGTCTCTGTGTGAGTCTATGTGTCTCTGTGTGAGTGTATGGGTCTCTGTGTGAGTCTATGGGTCTCTGTGTGACTATATGGGTCTCTGTGTGAGTCTGTGGGTCTCTGTGTGAGTATGTGGTCTCTGTGTGAGGCTATGGGTCTCTGTGTGAGTATGTGGTCTCTGTGAGTCTATGGGTCTCTGTTGAGTCTATCGGGTGTGTGAGTCTATGGTCTCTGTGAGTCTATGGGTCTCTGTGTGAGTCTATGTTGCGTCTATGGTCTCTGTGTGAGTCTATGGGTCTATGTGCGAGTCTATGGGTCTCTGTGTGAGTCTATGTGTGAGTATGGTCTCNGTGTGAGTCTATGGTCTCTGTGTGTCTGTCTCTGTGTGCGTCTATGGGTCTCTGTGTGAGTCTATGGGTCTCTGTGCGAGTCTGTCTCTGTGAGTCTATGGGTCTCTGTGTGAGTCTATGGTCTCTGTGTGAGTCTATGGTCTCTGTGAGTCTATGGTCTCNGTGTGAGTCTATGTCTCTGTTGCGTCTATGGTCTCTGTTGAGTCTATGGTCTCTGTGCGAGTCTATGGTCTCTGTNCGAGTCTATGGGTCTCTGTGTGAGTCTGTCTCTGTTGAGTCTACGGGATCTCTGTGTGAGTCTATGGGTCTCTGTGTGGTCTCTGTGTGAGTCTATGGGTCTCTGTGTGAGTCTAGGGTTCTGTGTGAGTATGTCTCTGTGTGAGTCTATGGTCTCTGTGTGAGTCTATGGTCNGTGTAGTCTAGGGTCTCTGTGTGAGTCTACGGGTCTCTGTGTGAGTCTATGGGTCTGTGTGAGTCTATGGTCTCTGTGCGAGTCTATAGGTCTCTGTTCGAGATGGTCTCTGTGAGTCTATGGGTCTCTGTGTGAGTCTATGGGTCTCTGTGTGAGTCTATGGGTCTGTGTGAGTCTATGGTCTCTGTGTGAGTCTGTGGTCTCTGTGTGAGTATGGTCTCTGTGTGAGTCTGTGTGAGTCTAGGGTTCTGTGTGAGTCTATGGGTCTCTGTGTGAGTCTATGTTCTCTGTTGCGTCTATGGTCTCTGTTGAGTCTGGGTCTCTGTGCAGTCTACGGGTCTCTGTGTGAGTCTACGGGTCTCTGAGTCTATGGTCTCTGTTGAGTCTGGTCTCTGTGTGAGTCTATGGTCTCTGTGTGAGTCTATGGTTCTCTGTGTGTCTATGGGTCTCTGTGTGAGTCTAGGGTTCTGTGCGAGTCTATGGGTCTCTGTNCGAGTCTATGGGTCTCTGTGTGAGTCTGGGTCTGTGTGAGTCTATGGGTCTCTGTGTGAGTCTATGGTTCCTCTGCGAGTCTATGGGTCTCTGTGTGAGTCTATGTGTCTCTGTGTGAGTCTATGGGTCTCTGTGTGAGTCTATGGGTCTCTGTGTGAGTCTATGGGTCTCTGTGTGAGTCTATGGTCTCTGTGTGAGTCTATGGTCTCTGTGTGAGTCTACGGGTCTCTGTGTGAGTCTAGGGTCTCTGTGTGAGTCTATGGTCTCTGTGTGAGTCTATGGGTCTCTGTGCGAGTCTATAGGTCTCTGTTCGAGTCTATGGTCTCTGTTGAGTCTATGGGTCTCTGTGTGAGTCTATGGGTCTCTGTGTGAGTCTATGGGTCTCTGTGTGAGTCTATGTCTCTGTGGTGCGTCTATGGGTCTCTGTGTGAGTCTAGGGTTCTGTGCGAGTCTATGGGTCTCTGTGCGAGTCTATAGGTCTCTGTGCGAGTCTATGGGTCTCTGTGTGAGTCTATGGGTCTCTGTGTAGTCTACGGGTCTCTGTGTGAGTCTACGGGTCTCTGTGTAGTCTATGGGTCTCTGTGTGAGTCTATGGGTCTCTGTGCGAGTCTATNGGTCTCTGTGCGAGTCTATGGGTCTCTGTGCGAGTCTATGGGTCTCTGTGTGAGTCTACGGGTCTCTGTGTGAGTCTACGGGTCTCTGTGTGAGTCTATGGGTCTCTGTGTGAGTCTATGGNTCTCTGTGTGAGTCTAGGGTCTCTGTGTGAGTCTATGGTTCTCTGTGTGAGTCTATGGGTCTCTGTGTGAGTCTATGGGTCTCTGTGTGAGTCTATGGCTCTCTGCGAGTCTTGCGAGTTATGGGTCTCTGTGTGAGTCTATGTCTCTGTGTGAGTCTGTGGGTCGCTGTGTGTGTCTATGGTCTCTGTGTGAGTCTGTGGGTCTCTGTGTGAGTCTGTGGGTCTCTGTGTGACTCTATGGTCTCTGTGTGTCTATGGGTCTCTGTGTGAGTCTATGGGTCTCTGTGTGAGTCTATGGGTCTCTGTGTGAGTCTATGGGTCTCTGTGTGAGTCTATGGGTCTCTGAGTGAGTCTATGTGTCTCTGTGTGAGTCTATGTGTCTCTGTGTGAGTCTATGGGTCTCTGTGTGAGTCTATGGGTCTCTGTGTGAGTCTATGGGTCTCTGTGTGAGTCTATGGGCCCTGTGTGAGTCTATGTGTCTCTGTGTGAGTCTATGGGTCTCTGTGTGTGTCTATGGGTCTGTGTGTGTGGCTAAGGGTCTCTGTGTGAGTCTATGGGTCTCTGTGTGTCTATGGGTCTCGTGTGAGTCTATGGGTCTCTGTGTGAGTCTATGGTTCTCTGTGCGAGTCTATGGGTCTCTGTGCGAGTCTATGGGTCTCTGTGTGAGTCTATGGGCCTCTGTGTGAGTCTATGGTCTCTGTGTGAGTATGTGTCTCTGTGTGAGTCTATGGGTCTCTGTGTGAGTCTATGGGTCTCTGTGTGAGTCTATGGGTCTCTATGTGAGTCTATGGGCCTCTGTGTGAGTATATGTGTCTCTGTGTGAGTCTATGGGTCTCTGTGTGTGTCTATGGGTCTGTGTGTGTGGCTATGGGTCTCTGTGTGAGTCTATGGGTCTCTGTGTGTCTATGGGTCTCGTGTGAGTCTATGGGTCTCTGTGTGAGTCTATGGTTCTCTGTGCGAGTCTATGGTTCTCTGTGCGAGTCTATGGGTCTTGTGTGAGTCTATGGGTCTCTGTGTGAGTCTATGGTCTCTGTGCGAGTCTATGGGTCTCTGTGTGAGTTATGGTTCTCTGTGTGAGTCTATGGGTCTCTGTGTGAGTCTATGTGTCTCTGTGTGAGTCTATGGGTCTCTGTGTGAGTCTATGGGTCTCTATGTGAGTCTATGGGCCTCTGTGTGAGTCTATGTGCCTCTGTGTGAGTCTATGGGTCTCTGTGTGAGTCTATGGGTCTCTATGTGAGTCTATGGGCCTCTGTGTGAGTTATGTGTCTCTGTGTGAGTCTATGTGTCTCTGTGTGAGTCTATGGGTCTCTGTGTGTGTATATGGGTCTGTGTGTGTGGCTATGGGTCTCTGTGTGAGTCTATGGGTCTCTGTGTGTCTATGGGTCTCCGTGTGAGTCTGTGGGTCTTTGTGTGAGTCTATGGGAGTGAGATCGGAGGGCCATTGGGTGAAACTCCAGGCCAGGATTTTTTGCATCCTAAAAGCCTCGAGGCGGCAGCGGCAGCAACAGCAGCTGCCTTTGGGGCCCATGGGCCAGAGGTCAAATGTCAGAGGCTATAGAGCTCGGACCATTTCTCAAAAGCGTCGCGTCTGTTTGTTAAAATAAATAAGGGTACGTGGCGTGGAGGAGGGGTGTGTGTGTGGGGTGTGATTGTGTGTGTGGTGTGGGTGAGTGTGTGTGTNGGGTGTGTGTGTGGTGTCGGTGTGTGTGTGGGTGTGTGTGTGTGAGTGTGTGTGGGTGGGTGTGGGTGGGGTGTGTGTGTGTNGGTGTGTGTGTGTGTGGGTGGTGTGTGTGGGTGTGGTGTGTGTGTGTGTGTGTGGGTGTGTGTGTGGGTGTGTGTGTGGGTGGTGTGTGGGTGTGTGTGTGGGTGTGNTTTGTGTGTGTGTGGGTGTGGAGTGTGTGTGGGTTGTGTGGTGTGTGTGTGTNGGGTGTGTGTGTGGGGTGTGTGTGTGTGTGGGGTGTGATTGTGAGTGGGGTGTGAGTGTGTGTGTCGGGTGTATGTGGCGTGGAGGAGGAGTGTGAGTGTGTGTAGGTGTGTATGTGTGTGTGTGAAGCGGCGTGGGAGTGGTAGTGTAGGTGGGAGCGGTGGTGTAGTGGTTAGCGCGCTGCGCTATGAACCAGCGACACGAGTTCGATTCCCGCTCACGGCCAACACCAGTGACAATTATCTGAACCGGTCCCGGGCCTCCCTAGGTTGACTCAGCCTCAAATGAGTANCTGGTGCGATGTGTAAACATCGCCACTAGGAAGACAAAGGCGGCCGGGCGTTTTGCTACCCTCCATCGCGGAATAGATCTTGACTTAAAGCTTTCGTTAGTGCAGGAATTCATATTGTTTGGGTCTTTCGGTTAAGTCACGGAGAAGGGAAATAATAAAATAATAATAAAACATAATAAAATTATAAAATAAAACTTAATAAAATAAAATTCTCACGACGTTTCGGCCACAACGCAAGCAGCCGTCCTCAGGTGAAGAACAGAACCAAGGCTTGTGGTGTTTCATTCAGACTCTGTCTTTCCGACAGACCTGTTCTTCACCCGAGGACGGCTGCTTGCGTTGTGGCCGAAACGTCGTGAGAATTTAATTTTATTATGTTTAATTTTTATTATTTTATTATTTCCCTTCTACGTGACTTTACCGAAAGAACCAAGAAGAAGCTAACAATTGTTTCTAGATTTGAAGCTTTCGTGACTGCAGGGATTCATCTTCTTGGTTTTTTTTTCGGTAAAAATAACGTAGGTAATAAACTCTAAATAAATAAAACAACTCAATGAAATCACGACGTTTCGGGAGCTACGTTGTCCCCCACCTGAAGAAGGACGCTTGTGTTACGCCCGAAACGTCGTCATTTAATTTAGTTGTTTTCATTTACTTGATTTTTTACCTACGTGACTCTAAATAAGTATAACCTGTAAAAACAATAATCCTTTATATGCGTGGCGGCTAGAGTCTCTCGTCCTCTGGCTTGAGATGGCTGCCACCTATGGTCAGATGATTGTCTGCCAGTATTAAGCAATTGGTAATTAAATATTTAATTAGTTTTCCCTAAACAGTGTAAAATTTTGGACAATTAATTGTCTCGTACAACGAGTCTGTGTGCAAAATGTCAGCTCGATTGGATCACGGGAAGTGGGTTAAAAAACGACCGAAAGATTTGCACGGTCGTAAGCAAGCAAGCAAGCACGCAAGCACGCAAGCAAGCAAGCAAGCGAATTTAATATAAAGGATTTAAAAATGTTATTTTTACCGAAAGGCCCAAAGAATATGCGGCATAGACTCTCGCTAGCGCCACCCGGTGTCACGCTACGAGAACTTGAAACCGCCACCAGTCGAAAGGACCCACATGCACTCGGATCACAGGGTATTTTTAATCCTTTATATTAAGTTCGCTTGCTTGCTTGCGTGCTTGCGTGCTTGCTTGCTTGCTACGACCGTGCAAATCTTTCGGTCGTTTTAACCCACTTCCCGTGATCCAATCGAGCTGACATTTTTCACACAGACTCGTTGTGCGAGACAATTAATGTTCGTGAAATTTTTTTCCAAAATTTACACTTTTAGGGAAAACAAATTAAATATTTAATTACCAATTGCTTAATACTGGCAGACAATCATGTGACCCATAGGTGGCAGCCATCTCAAGCCAGAGGACGAGGGACTCTAGCCGCCACGCATTAAAGGATTCATAATGAAAAACTTTGTTTTTACGGGTTATACTTATTGCTCAACCAGCTGAGTTGAGAAGTCTTCTTCTTGGTTCTTTCGGTAAAGTCACGTAGAATGAAATAATAAAATAATAAAAATAAAACATAATAAAATAAATTCTCACGACGTTTCGGCCACAACGCAAGCAGCCGTCTCGGGTGAAGAACAGGTCTGTCGGGAAGACAGCGTCTGAATGAAACACCCCAGGCTTGGAGCGTATATTTAAGCTGGGTTGGAGGGGAAGAGCGCCTTGACAAAAGGATTTGCATATCAAGAGGAATTTAGCATATGGGAAATGTATTATTTTTATTATTTTATTATTTCCCTTCTACGTGACTTTACCGAAAGAACCAAGAAGATGAATCCCTGCAGTCACGAAAGCTTTAAATCGAAATTGAGAAGTCTTATTTAGAGGGTAAGAGCCTCCCGTTGGCACGAGTGAACTCCTGGATAGCACCAAATTGACAAAAGGCCACGAACCAAAGCGCGTGTGTGTGCGTGCAGCAAAGAGAAATCATCGCGAGAGAAAAACAACCAGCCACCAGCTGCTTGCTTGCGACAGCTGCTGCTGCTGCGTCGTGGTCGCTTAAGAAATCGAAAGATATTGCACACAAACGTAAACCAAATCTTTATTGATACTGGAGCAATCCGGTGAGCTGTAAAGATCTTTTTATTTTTCATAAACTAAATCGGTGGCCAGATGTAGCTCATATCACGTCGCTGAAGTCGGCCAGGGCAGATTATTTTTAGACGGATCGTAGCAGACATACAATTCTAGAAACAAATAGGGTGATTANCAACACATTCCTGCGGAGGGAGCTGGTAGGAACGTTGGGTTGCTCGGTCAATGGCCAGGGTCAACGGCGGCGTGGTGTATTCTGCAAATTTGCCCGACTGTGAGGGCGGGCACAAGCCGGCGTGAGTAGGTTAAACGTTGAGTTTTATAAGGGCACCACGGGGTGACCAGCCCCTCCCCACCCAGCCCCAACCAGCCCCTCCCACCCCCCACCCTCCCCACTCTCCCTCTCCACCCAGCCCCACCCCTCCCATTTTGAATGCACGACGGACGGACACAATAATCTCCTGTGGGCTGGTGTAACCAGGTGGTTCCGACCAGTATGAGATGGGTTTTGTAATGATGATGATGCTGGTTGGCAGTGATGAACAACAACAACAATCACTCAACGCGGTCCGTGTCAATAACGCTGTGCGTGGATGGCCTTACTAGGACAGTTATATATAATAGGCGACGTTTCAAGCAATGGCCCTGCTTCACAGGGCATCGACAGAAGAGAGAGGTAAGAGCAGATAAGAGTTGAAGACATCAAGAGTCGGAGACAGGACTGGTGTTGTTGACTGTTGTTGTTGTCTTGGTGTGGTCTGGGACTGTTGTTGTTGTCTCGGTGTGGTGTGGGGCTGTTGTTGCTGTTGTCTCGGTGTGGTCTGGACTGGTGTTGTCTTGCTGTGGTGTGGGTTGTTGTTGTCTTGGTGTGGTCTGGTGTTGTTGTTGTTGTCTTGCTGTGGTGTGGGGTTGTTGTTGTTGTTGTTGTCTTGGTGTGGTCTGGAATTGTTGTTGTTGTTGTCTTGGTGTGGTCTGGAATTGTTGTTGTTGTTGTCTTGGTGTGATCTGGGACTGTTGTTGTTTTACTGACTTGCCCCAACCTTGCATTTGGTGTTGACAAATCGTCAGGCATGTCTGTACTTGTGCTATTTGTCCTGTACTTGTATATTGTATTTATATTTATTCACACAGTCTGGCTTGCTTTCTCTCCAGCTTCCTCTTCTGTCGTCTCGTGCACTGCTTGTTGATGTAACTCGCTGACCCGAGCCCTACAGGACATGTGTGGAAAAGAGCTTCATAGCTCATCGGATTCCTCCAGGACAAATTAAAATTCTGAATCAATAAAAGATTCTGAGTCAGATGTCCCCACCGACTCATCTCCACTCTTCCTCTCTGTGCTCTCTCTCTGCGCTGTGAAGACGACAATTGCCCAAAACGTCGCTTGTGGATATATAGAACCCACTCCATCTTTTAGGGCCGCACGGTGTTGTTGTTGATCTTCTTGGTTCTTTCGGTAAAGTCACGTAGAAGAGAAGTAATAAAATAATAAAAATAAAACATAATAAATAATATTAAATAATATAATTCTTATTATTTTCTTACTTCCCTTCTACGTGACTTTACCGAAAGAACCAAGAAGATGAATCCCTGCAGTCACGAAAGCTTAAAATCGAGATGTTATTTGCATACCTGTCAAACCTTTACCTTATTACAGACAAATTCAGACCTTATTGGCCACCCGTGCCCCTCATAAATCTCAACGTTCATCCTACAAATCACTGACAAATAGTACAAAAGAATGCGAGTAATCCGTGTGGGTCTTGACAGCGTTGCCAACGTGGTGATTTGAGTTTTGTTTCTCATGAGCCACAAACCAGGCCGCTTGAACACGTGCCACACACACCGACAGACGTGGGCGGAAAGAGGGTGGGGCTTGCAACAGAATGGGCGTGGCTTCATGGGAGTCCACGCTTCTGATTGGCCAGCGGGCGACGGTAATTTACGAGTCGTGGAGTGGCTGACTAAGCTGATTGGCGGGCGGCGGGAAGAGGGTGGGGCTTGCAACGGAATGGGCGTGGCTTCATGGTATTCCACGTTTCTGATTGGCCAGCGGGCAACGGCAATTTACGAGCCGTGTCGTGGCCGACTAAGCTGATTGGCGGCNGGCGGGGAAGAGGGTGGGGCTTGCAACGGAATGGGCGTGGCTTCATAGTAGTCCACGCTTCTGATTGGCCAGCGGGCAACGGTGATTTACGAGTCGTGGAGTGGCTGACCAAGCTGATTGGCGGGCGTGCGGGGAAGAGGGTGGGGCTTGCAACGAATGGGCGTGGCTTCATGGGAGTCCACGCTTCTGATTGGCCAGCGGGCGACGGTAATTTACGAGTCGTGGAGTGGCTGACCAAGCTGATTGGCGGGCGGGCGGGCGAAGAGGGTGGGGCTTGCAACGAATGGGCGTGGCTTCATGGGAGTCCACGCTTCTGATTGGCCAGCGGGCAACGGTAATTTACGAGTCGTGGAGTGGCTGACAAGCTAATTGGCGGGCGGGCGGGCGAAGAGGGTGGGGCTTGCAACAGAATGGGCGTGGCTTCATGGGAGTCCACGCTTCTGATTGGCCAGCGGGCAACGGTAATTTACGAGTCGTGTCGTGGCCGACTAAGCTGATTGGCGGGCGGGCGGGGAAGAAGGTGGGGCTTGCAACGGAATGGGCGTGGCTTCATGGGAGTCCACGCTTCTGATTGGCCAGCGGGCGACGGTAATTTATTGGTGTGGCTGACCAAGCTGATTGGCGGNCGGGGGGGGCGTGGCCTCGTTGTTAAGAGGGCGTGGTCTTTCGGTGACGTCACGGGAGTTGGGGGGGGTTGCTTGTGCTTGTGTAGGCGGGGCTCAAAGTGCACCTAGCCTGGCACAGGCGCCGTGATTACGTCACCGTCACTGAGTGGCGGTTGTGTTGGGGAGGTGGTGAAGGACGCTGCTACTGGCAGCTGGAGGCAGTCGCCCCCAGTAACGATGAAGGGCGGAGGAGCGACGCTCACAACAACGAGCGGAGCGCCGGGTGGATAAAACGCAGCGAGTTGGCGCAGTAGGGGGCCGTCCATAAATGACGTCACGCGATTTTGGACGATTTTTGACCCCCCCCCTTCGTCACACAAAGTCAGACCCCCCCCCTCAAATATGACGTCACAATATATTATGAGAGTATGTTTTAGTTTGCATTATGACTGCAGGTATTGTGGTCTATGCAAACATGACTCCTCGTAAAAAAAGTGTCAGTTTTGTTGAGTAAAGAATAAGTAAACCCGTAAAAACAAAGTTTTCACTATAAATTCTTTATATGCGTGGCGGCTAGAGTCCTCTCGTCCTCTGGCTTGAGATGGCTGCCACCTATGGGTCAGATGATTGTCTGCCAGTATTAAGCAATTGGTAATTAAATATTTAATTTGTTTCCTAAAAGTGTAAAATTTTGAAAAAAATTCACGAACATTAATTGTCTCGCACAACGAGTCTGTGTGCAAATGTCGCTCGATTGGATCACGGGAAGTGGGTTAAAAAACGACCGAAAGATTTGCACGGTCGTAAGCAAGCAAGCAAGCACGCAAGCAAGCGAACTTAATATAAAGGATTTAAAAACTACTACAGGTCAGTGGGCCTTATTTGGTCAAATAAAATAGTTAAGTTTTCACACGGGTCTCTATGAGTGGATCTATGTGGGTTTGTATGGATCTTTGTGCGTGTGGATTTCTTTGGTTTCTATCGGGTCTCTTGAGTATGGATCTCTGTGGGTCTGTATGGGTCTCTATGAGTGTGGACTTCTGTGAGTGTCTGTGGGTCTCTGAGTATGGATCTATGTGGGTCTGTATAGGTGTCTGTGAGTGTGGATTTCTGTGTCTCTATGGGTGTCTGAGTATGGATCTATGTGGGTCTGTATGGGTGTCTGTGAGTGTGGATTTCTATGGGTCTCTATGAGTGTGGATTTCTTTGAGTGTCTGGGTCTCTGAGTAAAGATCTCTGTGGGTCTCTATGGGTCTCTGTGAGTGTGGATTTCTTTGAGTGTCTGGGTCTCTGAGTAAAGATCTCTGTGGGTCTCTATGGGTCTCTGTGAGTGTGGATTTCTTTGAGTGTCTGGGTCTCTGAGTAAAGATCTCTATGGGTCTCTATGGGTCTCTATGAGTGTGGATTTCTTTGAGTGTCTGAGTCTCTGAGTAAAGATCACTGTGGGTCTCTATGGGTCTCTGTGAGTGTGGATTTCTGTGAGTGTCTGTGGGTCTCTGAGTATAGATCTCTGTGGGTCTCTATGGGTCTCTATGAGTGTGGACTTCTGTGTCTGTGGGTCTCTGAGTATAGAATTCTGTGGGTCTCTATGGGTCTCTGTGAGTGTGGGTTTCTGTGAGTGTTGGTCTCTATTTGTCTCTGTGAGTGTGGATTTCTGTGAGTGTCTGTGGGTCTCTGAGTATAAATCTCTGTGGGTCTCTATGGGTCTCTGTGAGTGTGGATTTCTGTGAGTGTCTGTGGGTCTCTGAGTATAGATCTCTGTGGGTCTCTATGGGTCTCTGTGAGTGTGGATTTCTGTGAGTGTCTGTGGGTCTCTGAGTATAGATCTCTGTGGGTCTCTATGGGTCTCTGTGAGTGTGGATTTTGTGAGTGTCTGTGGGTCTCTGAGTATAGATCTCTGTGGGTCTCTATGGGTCTCTGTGAGTGTGGATTTCTGTGGGTCTCAGCAGGTATCTGTGCGTATGGATGTCTGTGGTTCTCTGTGGAAAGATACGTTCAGAATAATTGGCCGGTGCTATCCATGTCCACGTGATGACGATGATGATGATGAACATTTCGTTCAGCTATCATTTGTGATCGCCAGGTCTCTTCCGATAAAGAGTTGTATAGCAGCCAGTGGGGCCTTGCCGGGCAAAATAAAAAGTGTAGTTTACTTTTGACTTACGCAAATTGTATTTGTTTTCTCTACTATTGTGTGAATCTGTATTTATTCTGGAGGAATCCGATGAGCTATGATGGACTTGTTCACAGATGTCCAGTAGGGGCACGGCGTCTGCGCGTTTAACACAATAAACAATATTGAGAGTCATCTTGATTTGAAGCTTTCGTGACTGCAGGAATCCATACTCTTTGGTTCTTTCGGTAAAGTCACGTGGGTAGACAATAAAATAAATCACGACGTTTCGGGCGCAACACAAGCGTCCGTCATATGGGGGGAAAGCATGGCATGCTGCTGGGCAAACCCATAAAATAAAACATAATAAATTTATTTTATTATGTTTTATTTTTATTATTTTATTACTTCCCTTCTACGTGACTTTACCGAAAGAAACAAGAAGATGAATCCCTGCAGTCACGAAAGCTTTAAATCGAAATTTAACCATTTCAAACCTTTTACAACAGTCTGCATCAGCAGGAGGCCACGCTTTCCCACCTGATGATGGACGCTTGTGTTGCGCCCGAAACGTCGTGATTGATTATTTTCTACCCACGTGACTTTACCGAAAGAACTAAAGAGTAACACTGAGAATAGGTTTTCCCACTTTTTTCTGGCAACAAACAGCTGTGTTAAGATGTTAAAACACCAAACTGAAAACTTTTTTACAAGGAGTCATGTCTGCATTATCACAATACCTGTGGTCAGAATGCAAACAAAAATATACTCTCATAATATAGGGGCCGTCCATAAATGACGTCACACGATTCCCCCCTCAAATATGACGTCACAAAGCTCTCCCCCCCCCCCCCCCCCCAAAAAAAACATGCTTAAATCGCTTTAAACTATTGTCATTGTAGTGCGTATTTAATGTGGCGAGCACTCTGCTTGTAAGAGAAAACATTTATTAAAAGTCTATTTAAGTAGAACGTGTTGTCTATATTTATTTAAAGTTGCGCATTTTGCTGTGACGTCACCTTTCTCCCCCCCCCCCATCGTCACAAATGTCTGACCCCCCCCTAGATGCGTGACGTCATTTATGGACGGCCCCATATGCATTGTCTTTGAAACTGATTGGTCCACACCAGAGACAGCTTTCTTTTGAGCAAATAGCAATGGTTATCATTATTATAATATTCTTGTTCTTTCGGTAAAGTCACGTAGAAGGGGATATAAAACAATAAAATTATCACGACGTTTCGACTGCAACACAAGCAATCGTCATCAGGTGTAAATCCACAGCAAGAAAATTTGAAATATAACCCGTAAAAACAAAGTTTTTCACTATAAATCCTTTATATGCGTGGCGGCTAGAGTCCTCTCGTCTCTGGCTTGAGATGGCTGCCACCTATGGGTCAGATGATTGCATTGCACATTAAGCAATTGGTAATTAAATATAATATTTTTGTCCTAAAAAGTGTAAATTTTGGAAAAAAATGTTCACGAACATTAATTGTCACGCACAACGAGTCTGTGTGCAAAATGTCAACTCGATTGGATCACGGGAAGTGGGTTAAAAAACGACCGAAAGATTTGCACGGTCCTAAGCAAGCAAGCACGCAAGCAAGCACGCATGCGAACTTATATAAAGGATTTAATAAAGGATTTAAAAGTGGCGTTTTTTCTTAACGTCAGCACCACGGACAGCTTAAAATAAAATTTATGATAATAATAATGTTTAAACTCTAAACGGTGTATTTGTTCATTTATTTAAGCGCACATATTTAGAGGCGTTACCATTTCGGCTTGGGGCATGGGCCCAACAGAATCAGAATCTGTATTTCTACTGCAGGAGGAATCCGATGCGCTATAAAGCTCTTCGTTCACAGAATCCCAGTCGGGGCCACGTGATAAGAACCTTGACAACAACAACAAACAACACAACACAACACAAACAGATGACGTCACCGCAAACCATCGACAGCCATGACATCACATCACCGCGACCGACTACGCCTTTCTGACGTCACCGCGACAACAACAACAAAACCCATCACCGACAAATCCAACGATGACGACACCGCCGTTCCATCGACTCCAACGATGACATCACGCGCACGCCACCGCCCGATCTCGTTAAACAAAAGGTGACATGACGTCACCGCAACGCATTACACCCCCCCCCCCAGTCGCGCGCGGTGCAGTTTGGGACCCCCTCCCGCATGCGCATAAAACAACTCCATATTCTGGCAACAGCAGCAGGAGGCAGCAGCAGGAGACGAGGTGGAAGCAGAGAAGCAGCAGCAGCAGGTGAGGAGATGCGCTTGTGGGGGATGTTGACGTTGACCGACTGACCGCCCTCCCCCCCCACTCGTCGTTGTTGTTGTTGTGTAAAAGCCATCGAGGGTGAGATGATGATGAGGGTGGCAGCGGCGGGGCGCTTGCCGCGTCTGGGCCCAGGGACTGTGCCGTGTTGTTGCTGTCGGAGTAGTGGTGGTGGTGGTGGACGAGGTGGACGAGGTGGATGAGGTGGACTAGGCATGGCGGGGTAAGGAGGAGGAGGAGGGGGGGAGGCATCTTCCGATCGGCTGAACCTTTTTGTTGACCCCAAGGATTTTAGGAGTTTTTTTTTCTTATTGGAAGGGTTCGGGCCCGCGGGGAGTGTTTCTGGACGAGTGGTGGAGGAGGAGAAGGAGGAGCGTTGATGAGGGAGGTGGACGAGGTGGACGAGGTGGACGAGGCCTGGAGCCGTGCTCCGTCCTCTAGGGCCAAGGGGTGGCAGCCGGAGGAGGAGGGGGTCTCGGGTCGCAATGATTGGGGCCTGGAGTCAGGGTCGACGACGACGATGAGGAGGTTTTAATTTGTCTCTCGCCGCCCTTTGTTGTTGTGGTATCGGTTGTTGTGGTATCGGTTGTTGTGGTGGTTGTGGTGGTGGTGTTGTGGTATCGGTTGTGGTGGTGGTGTTGGTTGCAGCTGTGGTGGTTATTGTGGTGGTTGCAGCTGCTTTGGCGGTAGTGGTTTTTGTGGTGGTGGTTGTGGTTGCAGCTCTGGTGGTGGTGGTGGTTATTGTGGTGGTGGTTGTTACTGGTGGTGGTGGTTACTGTGGTGGTGGTTGCAGCTACTGTAGTGGTTATTGTGGTGGTGGTTACTGTGGTGGTTGCAGCTACTGTAGTGCTTATTGTGGTGGTGGTTGCTGTGGTGGTGGTTACTGTGGTGGTTGCAGCTACTGTAGTGCTTATTGTGGTGGTGGTTGCTGTGGTGGTGGTTAATGTGGTGGTTGCAGCTGCTGTAGTGCTTATTGTGGTGGTGGTTGCTGTGGTGGTTGCTGCTACTGTAGTGATTATTGTGGTGGTGGCTGCTGTGGTAGTGGTTATTGTGGTGGTGGTTGCTGTGGTGGTTGCTGCTGTGGTAGTGGTTATTGTGGTGGTGGTTGCAGCTACTGTAGTGATTATTGTGGTGGTGGCTGCTGTGGTAGTGGTTATTGTGGGGGTGGTGGTGGTGGCTGCTGTGGTAGTGGTTATTGTGGTGGTGGTTGCAGCTACTGTAGTGATTATTGTGGTGGTGGCTGCTGTGGTAGTGGTTATTGTGGTGGTGGTGGTGGTTGCTGTTGAGGCGAGGACTGCACGATAAATAACAAGGCCCCAAATTTGAGGCTCTTCATCTTTTCCCTGTGACTCTTCCCCCCCCCTCACCGCCCACCCTCCCCTGATGGCACTCGCGAAACCCGGGACCCCCAGTGCCTCGAGTCGTCGTCAACCCAACCTCAACCACAGCACCTGGTCCAGCTAAAGTCTGGCTCCAGCCTCGTTTCCCTGAGTCTCGTGCTGTCATCTGGCACCAGCTGTTGGTCTTGGGCTCTGGTCTTGGGCTCTACCGAAAGAACCAAAGAGTAATTCCTGCAGTCACGTAAGCTCCAAATTAAGATTGGGCTCTGGTCTTTGGCTCTAATTTCACAGTCCCCTGGACCTGTGGAACTTGAGTCCTTGCTTGTAACCAGGTTCCTCGTCGCGTGTACGGTGACACGGTCTGGTGTCAAGCTCTCACTACTCTTGTCTTTGTTAGCGGTGTTGTTGATCCCTTTTTCCGGTTGCCACGTTCTGAGTTGCAGCCGCCAGTCCCCCTCGTCACCTGGGCTTGGGCTGGTTCCGCAGTTGAGACCCGAGACTGGGGTTTGGATCTGTGGCATCTCGGATGAGCGCGGTTGGTTACGTGACGGTGTGAAAGAAGTTCAGTGTACGTACATCTTCTGATCTTGGTACGGAGTCGCTGGCCCTTGCAAGTCTGTGGTCACGACTACAACTGGTACAACATTGATAATTGTTTTTTTACCCTTCTATCTGGCAACAAAACTGACAGATGGCGCCTTTTGGCGTATCTGGTCCAACCCATGTGAGACTAGGCTCTAAGGAAAGCTGTCTCGGGTGTGGACCAATCAACTTCAAGGACAGTGCACATTATCAGAGTTATGTCTTTTGTTTGTATTATGACTGCAGGTATTGCGGTCTATGCAAACATGACTCCTTGTAAAAAGGTGTCGGTTTTGTTGCCAGATAGAAGGGTAAAAAAACAATTATCATATTTTTACTGGCAAATGAGATTCCCATAGTGGTGCAACATTCTGACGCAAGGTATCGTGGTCCCTAGTTCCTGGCGCTGGTTCCCTTGACATTGGCTGTCCATTCTTTTGGTTCTTTCGGTAAAAGTCAGGTAGGTAGAAAATAAATTAAGTTAAATTGCGACGTTTCGGGCACAACACAAGCGTCCGTCATCAGGTGGGACAACCACAGCAAGAAACAAATGCTGACGTGGGACGCTTGTGTTGCGCCCGAAACGTCGGATTTAATTTAATTTATTTTCTACCACGTGACTTTACCGAAAGAACCAAAGAGTATGGATCCCTGCAGTCACAAAAACTTCAAATCTAGATTGGTGTCGTTATACTTTGTCATACCTGGCCCTGCATCTTAAGTCCATGTTCTTGGGTCTGTTTCCATGGTCCCCTGCTGTTTTGTTTCTTGCGTCCTGGTCTCTGGTCTGCTTCTCCAATTTTCCGTTTCCCTCTTTAGTAGACCTGATTTAGCACGGTTGGCTACGTACGATGTGAAATAAGTTGAACATACAAACAGTTTAACACGTAGTAATAGGCTTTTGTGACCAATGTCCATAATCAAGCTTTTTTGGGTTAGATGGCATCAATATAAATGTGTCGTTCAACCCGCCACCACCTGACACAGCCAATTAGTAAGGTTTGTCACGAAAATACAACATGCCAATTTGTTACTAGTTCAGCACACCGGTGTGTTGGAGCGCAAACCCACAACATTTACAATTCGAGTACATACAGACCTGGGCCTTATTGAGACCTAAACTATTTTGTCTTTTACCAGATAAGGCCACTGAGCTATGCATGCTCTTTCAGAAGGGACCTGAATATCGCAAATGATAGCTCAACAAAGTGGCTCATCGTGTGGTCCAGACCTAGTCTGGACCAGGTCTGGATTGTAGGTTAGACCCAGGAGAGAGTGACGTCGTGGAGGAGACTTTGATGCGCGTAAACCTGGCAGTGCAGTTTTGGGCCTGGTCTTAGAGACCTTGGGGGAAGTCGAGAGAGTTGCGTGTGTGGCGCCATGGTGGCCCCGAGATGTTAACTTCCTCGCCTGGTACACGGGCGGTCGTGGTTTCATCTCGACCCTGATGCCTGCTGTGTATTTGAGTTTGCGTGTTCTCCCGTGGTCGCGTGATTTTTCTCCGGGTCATTCGCTTTTTCCTTCCACATTTTAGAAACGTGCATTTAGAGTATTTGGCTGCTATAAATTCAATTTATATGTCAATGCATTGAGCTGTCATTATAATGGGCAGGTCCTTCTGATGGAGCGGTACAGCTCTGTAGTTTTTAGTTTATCTTCTCGCGACACGCAAGGCCAGTTTGGTCCATTGTGCCAATGATACAGGAAAGCGTCTTTACAGGAGAACTGCTCTGTGTGTTTAGTTTGTTGCCCCCCCCCCGCACCTCCGACCTACATGGTTGACTACGTGCGGTGCGAAAAGAAGTACCAGTGCACAGGAGGTTCCCTTGCCCCATTGGGATGTTTGGCAATTCCATGAATAAGTGGGTTGGCTTCGTGTGGGAGATAACCCAGCATGCGTCAGAGGTGTGGGGACTGACTCTGAAAACGACCGTCTGGACGCACCATTGGGGATCGCCCATCCAACTACAACCACAAAGGCAAAAAATAAAATAAAAATTAATAAAAGTAATAATAAAAAAATATATTTTATTTCTATTATTACTCTTATTAATTTTATTTTTTACCTACGTGACTTTACCGAAAAAAAAAAAAAACCTCCGTATGAATCCTTGCAGTCACGAAAGCTTCAAATCTAGAATTACAACCTCTAAGCTGGCTCAACTTGACTGCCACACACTCCAAACCACAGTTCTCAGTCCCTGCGCCTCTGACCGCTGGCTCTAAGGCGCGGGGGGGGGGTGTCACTCACGTTCACCAGGCACGCAGGTGATTTACACTCGCGATCCCCCCCCCCCCCAAGCCGTTGCCATCGCTCGCGGGCGTTGCGATGGCAACACTCCAGCTGGCTCCAGTCCACGAGCTTATTTCGTAGCTCCATCTCCGCGTTGAACGGTGCCTTGGTCGCGTTTCCCTCCTCTTGGCTCGGCCATCGTCGAAGCGAACTCTCCTGCCCATATCCCACTTCTTCTTGGTTCTTTCAGGAAAGTCACGTAGAAGGGAAATAATAAAATAATAAAAATAAACATAACAAAATAATTCTCACGACGTTTCGGCCACAACGCAAGCAGCCGTCCTCAGGTGAAGACCAGGTCTGTCGGGGAGACAGCGTCATTCACCTACCTTTTTAAGCCCCTGTCGTTTCTTCTGCGGCAATTTCCCACGTTCAGCGCTGTCGCGGTAGTGGATGCGTTCCTGAAAAGGGCCTCGTTAAGCGGAAACAATTTGCCCGTAAATAATGTAGTGAAGGTAAAGTGTGGCGAGGCGCGATGTACCACTGCTACGCACCGCGAGATGGCGGGACGAGTGACTTTGAGTAACCGTTTGTCACTCATTTCCCAACGTCTTGTCTCTTCTCACAATTCAAGTTCCTAGAATCAACCCACCCGTGCCTGCAACATGGCTGCATCCCAGAGGTCGCAATCGGGTACCCGATACCCGTACCCGGCTGGGTACGGGTACGGCCGGGTACGGGTAAGGGTACCCGTTTGTGACCCTGGTGCGGCCGGTACGGGTAAGGAATCAAAACCCGTTTGCGACCTCTGGCATGGTGTCGTAGACTCTGGCCAGAAAGGTTGTGTGTGTGTGTACGTAGAACTTCATTCGCACCGTACGTAGCCATACCGCGCTAATCGGAGGTACGGGAAGAAGGACATAACAAACTAATACACAAAGCACTTTGAAAGAAATGAGTTTTCAATCTCGGAGTAGGGCAGTGAATGTATTGCTCAACATTCCAAGTGACTGTGCCTCTTTTCAATTGAATCCATCTGTGTGGAGGTGTTGGCTCCCTTCCGCACCCCCGCGTGTATCATGGTTTTTTATCTCCAGGTTTCTCCGCTTGACTCTCAAATGGAGTCAAACTTTTTTATCGCGTTCCCTGCTGTAGCAGGACCCTCCTCCGGGAAGGCCTTGAGACTCCCTTTTTGCTCGTGGCTTTTCTGAGTAAGCGAGTCGGTGAAGTCATTGTTTTTCAGGCGAGTGCAGTCTCCTGAGGGCGGCGTGATCTTCATTTATTATTTAAAGGTGCAAGCAACTTTCCCAGTAGTTTTCGATGAAAAAAATGGACGTAATTTTGCATAAAAGTCACGACTACAAACTCCGTTTTTGAATCTTCCCCCCCCCCCTCTTCTCTGCATTTCTGCCTTAACTCGTCCCTTGGGGGATCTAACAATGCGCTGATTTAATTTATTTTAAAATCCATTCCTTGTAAAAGTTTCTAAGACGCTACATTTCCCTCCCGCCCCCCGTTCATAATCCACCATCGAAATAGAACGGTGGACCGTACTTCGCTCCCAACCTGGTGATCTCTTACGTTCGATTTCCCGAGCCACGGCTGACGAAATAAACATCGGCTATGACCGTCGTGCGGCCGAGCCGTGACTCTCGCTGGCAGAGCAGGTGGGGAACGTGGCCGCACGCCGGCACCGCCGCCACTCCTTCGCTGTGTGGAGCGAAGGGATTTCTGATTCTAGATTTGAAGCTTTCGTGACTGCAAGTATTCATATTCTTAGGTTTTTTCGGTAAAGTCACGTAGGTAAAAAATTTCATTAATAAAGTAAAATAAAATCACGACGTTTCGGAGGCAACACAAGCTTCCGTCTTCAGGTTGTGTTGCCTCCGAAACGTCGTGATTTTTACGTGACTTTATCGAAAAAACCTAAGAATATGGGATTTCTGATGTGGCTCCGATATATCCGCTTCCGCAAACGCATCGTTTGACGCGAGGTTGTCCTAACGGATTCTCCAAGAGCACACGCAAGTGTTGTCATCGCACCTACCCTTCTAGTTAAGGACCTAAACAGGAGGACTTCTCCACAAATCTGTCTGTCGCCTGATGAAGCTAGTTGTAATTACTGGCGAAACGTCGTACCCGGATTGTAAATGTTGTGGCTTGGCTCTCTAACACACCGGTGTGCTGTACTAGTATACTACAATATACACTACACCATACACTACACCATACACTACACACTAGTGCTGTACTAGTGACGAATTGGCACGTTCTGTTTACGTGACAAACCTCACTAGTTGGCTGTGTCAGGTGGTATTTTTATTAATTTTAATTTCATTTTTTACCTACGTGACTTTACCGAAAGAACTAAGAGTATAAGTAGGTGGTGGCGTGTTTAACGACACATTTATATTTACGCAATCTACCCCCAAAAAAACCTCGTGGATAATATTGTTCGTGAGAGCCTTCTACTACAGCATGTTAAACTGATGGGTTCTATCACGGGACCTCCCTTGCCAGCATCAAAATAAAGAATATTTTATTTTAATGGATCCTATTCGGCTTAAATTTCGATTTAAAGCTTTCGTGACTGCAGGGAGTCATCTTCTTGGTTCTTTCGGTAAAGTCACGTAGGTAAAAAAATAAGTATAACCCGTAAAAAAAGTTTTTCACTAAATCCTTTATATGCGTGGCGGCAGAGTCCTCTCGTCCTCTGGCTTGAGATGTCTGCCACCTATGGGTCAGATGATTGCATGGCAGCATTAAGCAATTGGTAATTAAATATAATATTTTTGTCCTAAAAAGTGTAAAATTTAGGAAAAAAATTTCACGAACATTACTTGTCACGCACAACGAGTCTGTGTGGAAAATGTCAGCTCGATTGGATCACGGGAAGTGGGTTAAAAACGACCGAAAGATTTGCACGGTCCTAAGCAAGCAAGCAAGCGAACTTAATATAAAGGATTTAACAAGTAAACCCGTAAAAACAAAGTTTTTCACTAAATCCTTTATATGCGTGGCGGCTAGAGTCTTCTCGTCTCTGGCTTGAGATGGCTGCCACCTATGGGTCAGATGATTGTCTGCCAGTATTAAGCAATTGGTAATTAAATATTTATTTGTTTCCCTAAACAGTGTAAAATTTTGGAATTTTTCACGAACATTAATTGTCTCGCACAACGAGTCTGTGCAAAATGTCAGCTCGATTGGACCGAAAGATTTGCACGGTCGTAAGCATGCAAGCAAGCAAGTGAACTTAATATAAGGATTTAAAAAGAAATAAATATTATATTATTTTATTATGTTTTATTTTCATTATTTTATTACTTCCCTTCTACGTGACTTTACCGAAAGAACCAAGAAGATCCATTCGGCTTGTTCGTCACGTCTCGCACCTCCGATTTGGCACGTTGGCTACGTATGGTGCGAAAGAAGTTCACGTACGTACTGCTTCTGACGACCCTGGATGCCGATTGAGCAGTTGGGAAATTAGAAATTTGAGTGTTTAAAAAAGCCAAGTTAGAGTTCTTTTGACACGTAATAAGATAAGTAGACGAATATAAATGTTTTTTTTACTGGGATTGTAGCCAGGCCAGCCGGCGAATTACGTTTCACCGAAAGCAATTTTAACAACTGAATTGCATCTTCTTGGTTCTTTTGGTAAAGTCACGTAGAAGGGAAGTAAAAAAAAACATAATAAAATAATTCTCATGACGTTTCGGCCACAACGCAAGCAGCCGTCCTCAGGTGAAACTTTACCGAAAGAACCAAGAAGATGAATCCCTGCAGTCACGAAAGCTTTAATCGAAACTGAATTGCAATTGGAGCATCCACTGTACGTATGTATGTTGAACTGAACATTATAGCAGCCAAATAAGCGACGAAAGCATCTAAAATGTGGAGGGAAAAACGGAGAGCCTGGAGAAAAATCACGCGACCACGGGGAGAACATGCAAGCCCCAAATATACAGGTGTCGGGGTTGAACCCACGACCTCCTGTAAACCAGGCGAGGGGTTAACATCTCCTGGCAACCGTGGCGCTAGAGAATGGAAGGAAGGCCACAATCGCCGGCGTCTTTGAGAAACGCGCGGCACACGCCGAGGGTCCGAACGACGCGTCGGTTTTAAAAAATTAACCCGTAAAAACAAAGTTTTTCACTCTAAATCCTTTATATGCGTGGCGGCTAGAGTCCTCTCGTCCTCTGGCTTGAGATGGCTGCCACCTATGGGTCAGATGATTGTCTGCCAGCATTAAGCAATTGGTAATTAAATATTTTAAAAAATTGTCCCTAAACAGTATAAAATTTTGGAAAAAAATTTGACGAAAATAAATTGTCACGCACAACGAGTCTGTGTGGAAAATGTTAGCTCGATTGGATCACGGGAAGTGGGTTAAAAAACGACCGAAAGATTTGCACGGTCGCAAGCAAGCACGCAAGCAAGCAAGCGAACTTAATATAAAGGATTTAAAAATCTCTCGTTAGGCTCGTGACGGCGTGCGCGCCGAGTGGTGCGCGTGACGGGTCGAGGGTGGACTGGATTTATTTCCACGTGGGCAGCTTAAATTCCACCGCGCTGGCCACCTCTGTCCACCAAACGGTTGCACCGCAGCACATCGGCGGGTCGCCTGCTGTGGGTAAAGTGTGATAAGCTCCCCCCCCCTCTCTCCCCTTAACTTGTATTTAAGAGCTTGCATCTTGAATCCCTGCCTCACTTGATGCAGCAAATCTGGCTGTGACGGTCCACCTGATGACGGAGACTTGTGTTGCCTCCGAAACGTCGTGATTTTATTATTTTATTTTTATTTAATTTTAATTAAATTTTACCTACGTGACTTTACCGAAAAAAAAATTATAACAGTATGAATTCTTGCAGTCACGAAAGCTTCAAATCTAGAATTAAAGTGTTGGTGCTCACCGCCTCTTCCAAAACGTCGGGCCAGCGTTGAAAGAGGAGGCCAAGATAGCGTCTGAAGATGCTCTCTCTGGAGCTCTCTTATGGACGAGCTTAATAATAACAACAATGTAAATGTATAAAGTGCCCTTAAGCAGTAATTCTCGGGGCCCGCTACGCATGGGAAGGCAGAACATGGTTAACAACAACCAAGTCGAGAAGAAGAGACGTTTGAAAATAACCAGAGAGAGACATTTTACAAAAGAAGCCTTTTTTTTTAGGCGCGATGTTCACATTTGTAAGTAGCGCCTCGCAAGTCGTGACCCCTCAGAGGAGGCAACAAGTTCCAGAGTTGTAGTGCAGCAATTGCAGAGGCAGCGTCGCCAGCTGCACCAGGGTCGCACCGGGTACCCGTACCCGGCCGGTACAGGTAGCCGTATCCTACCCGTACCCTACCCGTACCCCCCACCAGNGGTCGCAACGGTACCCGTACCCGGCCGGTACAGGTAGCCGTATCCTACCGTACCCTACCCGTACCCTACCCGAAATGAGTGACAAACGGTTACTCAGCAGTGACTCACGGCCTACCTGTACCCGGCTGCACCAGGGTCGCAACCGGTACCCGTACCGGCCGGGTACAGGTAGCCGTATCCTACCCGTACCCTACCCGAAATGAGTGACAAACGGTTATTCAGCAGTGACTCACGGCCTACCTGTACCCGGCTGCACCAGGGTCGCAACCGGGTACCCGTACCCGGCCGGTACAGGTAGCCGTATCCTACCCATACCCTACCCGAAATGAGTGACAAACGGTTACTCAGCAGTGACTCATGGCCTACCCGTACCGGCCGCACCAGGGTCGCAACGGGTACCCGTACCCGGCCGGGTACGGGTAGCCGTATCGGGTAGGGTACGGGTATCGGGTACCGGTTGCGACCTCTGGACCACGCGCGCCGCTCTTACCCCTTCGTCTCGCCGCCGCCGCCTCCAGCGGCGTGTCGTCGTTTTTCGAGTTGGGTGGCACCGTGCTAACGCGTGCGCCTGCCAGCAAGAAGAGCCTGGGTTCGATGCCCTACTCTGGTGCGCTTTGTGTGCGGAGTTTGTATGTTCTCTCCTGCTCTGCATGGGTTTCCTCTGGATTCTCCGGTTTCCTTTCATAGCTATAAAAAAACCCGTGACAATAGTCAGTCTCTGGTATTGGCCAAACCACATTCCGTTGCTGAAAAATGATCTGCAAAGTTACTCAATTGGGTTTAGACACCGCAGCATCCCCAAGCGTAATAATGAAAGGGGGGCAGGGCTTTACTCGTTAGGCGTGTAATGATGATCCCTTTGATTTCACCGATTCGTTATGCTGACGATGCACGCGTGGAATGGTGCACGCGAGATTCGGTTTCGATGCACGCAAGTCTATTGCGGAAGTTGCTTGCGAATGTACCTTCACGAGAATTGAATGAACAAGACAGGCAAGATGACACACCACCCCCCCACCGCCCCGTGGTTCAATTAATTGCTGCGATTCTTCGTTTGATTCCCGATGATGGCCTGATTCTATTCCCCGCCACGCTTGGCATTGGTGGGTTGATGATATTGGAACCTGTGCAGGGGCCTACTCGGGGTTGCCTCGACGCTTTGAGTGTGCACTGGGACGGCCTTTCAACGGTCGCCCGCTATCAGCAACGGCCTCCGCTCCGCAGCGCGTGGCCGCGCGGAGGATCTTTTCGCGTTGACACGTGCGCGTTTGTTTGTTTATTTATATTTCATTCCCAGGTCTCTCGCTCCCGTGCCGTCATGCCGTCCGGCCCGACGAGGGGCCCTCTTCATCCGTGCCGCGCCGCGCGGCCCTGACGAGGAGGCGGACCAAAGGAACCGAAACGGAAGATCTGACGCGCCGGCGCCTACACCGCAAGCGATCGGGAGACGAGAGGGGCGAGCCGCCGAGGGCACGGCCGGCTCGGGGCCTGGCTTCTTCGTCACCATGGCTGCTGCTGCCGCATTCCCCGACCAGCGGTGGCTTTGGCGTTGACGAACGGGCTACGACGAGAGGCGCGGCGTCGGCGTTGTTGTTTAATCGCCGGCAGGGTGTGGCGTCGCCCGGCGATCACCGTCGCGATGACGCCGTTGACCCCGCACCGCCGCTGAGAAGCCGGCATCGATTCGGCCGGTGCGGTGGTTGTGGAGGGGTGGGGGGGGGCAGGGGAACGAGACTTGGAAGTACGAGAATCGTCTCCGACCGGTCGTCGTCGTTGGCGTCGGCGGCGACGGCGGCGGGCCGCAGCGGCGGGTCGGCGACGGCAGCGACACGTCCCAGCGGGGCGCCGCGTCTCCGGCCGTCGCGTGGCGGCGCCAGCTCGCGGGGCGAGCGCGCCAGCATGACGTGAGACGCAGCGCGGACCGCGGGCGGACGGGCGGCGAGCGGACGGGTTGTGTGGGCGGGCGGAGAGGGCGAGCTGGAAGGGAGCCGAGCCGGAGAGCGGGAACGAGCGGTTGGCGGGGGGGCGGGGCGGCGGCGGCGGCGGCGGCGCAGTCGTCACGGCGACATGAATGGCGCTAAAGAGGGCGAGACATCCGGCGCTCACGAGGTGCTGGTGGTGGCGGCGGCCATGGTGCCCGTCGGGTGGCAGCGCAAGGTGGAGTCGCACGCTGTCACCTACACCAGGTGCGAGGTTCCCCGTGTCGTCTTTCACGGACTGTNGGGGGGGGGGGGGGGCAGCGCTGTTAGCGAGCGGCACCTCATGAAGGGCGGCACACGAGGGGCGGGTGGCCGGCACCTCGCTCGGCCGCGTTTGTCTCCCCAGTGGCGATGTTTACGCACCTCGCCAGGTACTCATTTGAGGGGAGGCCCGAGATCGGATCGGATTATCGTCACCGGAGTTGACCATGAGCGGGTATCAAATCCGGGTCGCCGGGTTCATAGCGCAGCGCGCTAACCGCTGCACTATCGCTCCCCGCACACACACGCACGCACACAGACACACAATGTAATCGGTATTTTCCAAAAACATCGTAATGCCAAAAATAATTACCAGCAAAAATGTACCCAATTTGATGTTGCACGCTTGGCAGCAAAATCCCCCCCTCCTTCCTTGCTCCCTCCCTGCAAAAAAAAAACTTGGCAGAACCCTCCTGCAAAAGATTATCGAGACTCGTTTGCGCCCTTCCTGCGCAACCAAGCGTAGGTGTAGCGATCGCCGGCAATGGGGCTGCAACACGTGGCGGTGGGGAATGTTTGTTCTCTGTCCGCATCCAGTCCCGGAGGCAGCGTGCTGTGCTCCATGGAGGAGGTGAAGAGTTACCTGCTCGCCGATGGCACCTGCAAGTGTGGCCTGGAGTGCCCCTTGTACTACACAAGGTGAGCACAGGCGGTCGGGACCCCCGTCTGGACCACCATCACCCACCGTCTAGACCCTGTCTGGACCCCGTCTGACCCCGTCTGGACCCCCATCACCTACTGTCTAGACCCCGTCTGGACCCCATCACCCACTGTCTAGACCCCATCACCCACTGTCTAGACCCCGACTGGGACCCCCATCACCCACCGTCTAGACCCCGTCTGGGACCCCCATCACCCACTGTCTAGACCCCGTCTGGGACCCCATCACTGACTGTCTAGACCCGTCTGGGACCCCATCACTGACTGTCTAGACCCCGTCTGGGACCCCATCACCCACTGTCTAGACCCCGTCTGGGACCCCATCACCCACCGTCTAGACCCCGTATGGGACCCCATCACCCACCGTCTAGACCCCGTGTGGGACCCCATCACCCACTGTCTAGACCCCGTCTGGGACCCCATCACCCACTGTCTAGACCCCGTCTAGGACCCTCATCACCCACTGTCTAGACCCCGTCTGGGACCCTCATCACCCACTGTCTAGACCCCGTCTGGGACCCCATCACCCACTGTCTAGACCCGTCTGGACCCCATCACCCACTGTTTAGACCCTGTCTGGACCCCATCACCACGGTCTAGACCCGTCTGGACCCCCATCACTCACCGTCTAGACCCTGTCTGGACCCCATCACTCACTGTCTAGACCCCGTCTGGACCCCATTACCCACTGTCTAGACCCCGTCTGGACCCCCATCACCCACGGTCTAGACCCCGTCTGGACCCCATCACCCACTGTCTAGACCCCGTCTGGGACCCCATCACCCACGGTCTAGACCCCGACTGGGACCCCATCACCCACGGTCTAGACCCTGTCTGGACCCCGTCTGGGACCCCATCACCCACTGTCTAGACCCCGACTGGGACCCCCATCACCCACTGTCTAGACCCCGTCTGGACCCCATCACCCACTGTCTAGACCCCGTCTGGACCCCATCACCACTGTCTAGACCCGTCTGGACCCCCATCACCACGTCTAGACCCTGTCTGGACCCCATCACCACTGTCTAGACCCCGTCTGGACCCCATTACCCACTGTCTAGACCCCGTCTGGGACCCCATCACCCACGTCTAGACCCCGTCTGGACCCCCATCACCCACTGTTAGACCCGTCTGGACCCCCATCACCCACGTCTAGACCCCGACTGGGACCCCCATCACCCACGGTCTAGACCCTGTCTGGACCCCGTCTNGGACCCCATACCCACTGTCTAGACCCCGACTGGACCCCCATCACCACTGTCTAGACCCCGTCTGGACCCCATCACCCACTGTCTAGACCCGTCTGGACCCCATCACCACTGTCTAGACCCGTCTGGACCCCATCACCCACTGTCTAGACCCCGTCTGGACCCCATCACCACGGTCTAGACCCCGTCTGGACCCCATACCCACTGTCTAGACCCCGTCTGGGACCCCATCACCCACTGTCTAGACCCCGTCTGGGACCCCATCACCCACTGTCTAGACCCCGACTGGACCCCCATCACCCACTGTCTAGACCCCGTCTGGGACCCCCATCACCCACTGTTAGACCCGTCTGGACCCCCATCACCCACGTCTAGACCCGTCTGGACCCCATCACTCACCGTCTAGACCCGTCTGGACCCCATCACCACTGTCTAGACCCGTCTGGACCCCCATTACCCACTGTCTAGACCCCGTCTGGACCCCCATCACCCACGGTCTAGACCCCGTCTGGACCCCCATCACCCACTGTCTAGACCCCGTCTGACCCCCATCACCCACGTCTAGACCCCGACTGGGACCCCCATCACCCACGTCTAGACCCGTCTGGACCCCGTCTGGACCCCATCATCACTGTCTAGACCCCGTCTGGGACCCCATTACCCACTGTCTAGACCCCGTCTGACCCCATCACCCACTGTCTAGACCCCGTCTGGGACCCCCATCACCCACTGTCTAGACCCCGTCTGGGACCCCCATCACCCACTGTCTAGACCCCGTCTGGACCCCCATCACCCACTGTCTAGACCCCGTCTGGACCCCATCACCCACTGTTTAGACCCATCTGGACCCCATCACCCACTGTCTAGACCCCGTCTAGGACCCCCATCACCCACTGTCTAGACCCCGTCTGGGACCCCATCACCCACTGTCTAGACCCCGTCTGGACCCCATCACCCACTGTCTAGACCCCGTCTGGGACCCCATCACCCACTGTCTAGACCCCGTCTGAAACCCCATCACCCACTGTCTAGACCCCGACTGGGACCCCCATTACCACTGTCTAGACCCGTCTGAAACCCCATCACCCACTGTCTAGACCCGACTGGAACCCCCATCACCCACTGTCTAGACCCCGTCTGGGACCCCCATCACCCACTGTCTAGACCCCGTCTGAAACCCCCATCACCCACTGTCTAGACCCCGTCTGGGACCCCCATCACCCACTGTCTAGACCCCGTCTGGGACCCCCATACCCACTGTCTAGACCCCGTCTGGACCCCCATCACCCACTGTTTAGACCCCGTCTAGGACCCCCATCACCCACTGTCTAGACCCCGTCTAGGACCCCATCACCCACTGTCTAGACCCCGTCTGGGACCCCCATCACCCACTGTCTAGACCCCGTCTGGACCCCATCACCCACTGTCTAGACCCCGTCTGAAACCCCATCACCCACTGTCTAGACCCCGACTGGACCCCCATCACCCACTGTCTAGACCCCGTCTGAAACCCCATCACCCACTGTCTAGACCCCGACTGGAACCCCCATCACCCACTGTCTAGACCCCGTCTGGGACCCCATCACCCACTGTCTAGACCCCGTCTGAAACCCCCATCACCCACTGTCTAGACCCCGTCTGGACCCCCATCACCCACTGTCTAGACCCCGTCTGGACCCCCATCACCCACTGTCTAGACCCCGTCTGGACCCCCATCACCCACTGTCTAGACCCCGTCTGGACCCCCATCACCCACTGTCTAGACCCCGTCTAGGACCCCCATCACCCACTGTCTAGACCCCGACTGGACCCCATCACCCACTGTCTAGTCCACGTCTAGGACCCCATCACCACTGTCTAGACCCGTCTGGACCCCCATCACCCACTGTCTAGACCCCGTCTGGACCCCCATCACCCACTGTCTAGACCCCGTCTGGGACCCCCATCACCCACTGTCTAGACCCGTCTGGACCCCCATCACCCACTGTCTAGACCCCGTCTGGGACCCCCATCACCCACTGTCTAGACCCGTCTGGACCCCCATCACCCACTGTCTAGACCCCGACTGGACCCCATCACCCACTGTCTAGACCCGTCTGGGACCCCCATCACCACTGTCTAGACCCCGTCTGGACCCCATCACCCACTGTCTAGACCCCGTCTGGGACCCCATCACCACTGTCTAGACCCCGTCTGGACCCCCATCACCCACTGTCTAGACCCCGTCTGGGACCCCCATCACCCACTGTCTAGACCCGTATGGGACCCCCATCACCCACTGTCTAGACCCCGTCTGGGACCCCCATCACCCACTGTCTAGACCCCGTCTGGGACCCCATCACCCACTGTCTAGACCCGTCTGGACCCCCATCACCCACTGTCTAGACCCCGTCTGGGACCCCCATCACCCACGTCTAGACCCCGTCTGGGACCCCCATCACCCACTGTCTAGACCCCGTCTGGGACCCCATCACCCACTGTCTAGACCCCGTCTGGGACCCCATCACCCACTGTCTAGACCCCGTCTGGGACCCCATCACCCACCGTCTAGACCCCGTCTGGGACCCCCATCACCCACTGTCTAGACCCCGTCTGGGACCCCCATCACCCACCGTCTAGACCCCGTCTAGGACCCCATCACCCACTGTCTAGACCCCGTCTGGACCCCATCACCCACTTCTAGACCCCGTCTGGGACCCCATCACCACTGTCTAGACCCCGTCTGGACCCCATCACGCACTGTCTAGACCCCGTCTGGGACCCCATCACCCACTGTCTAGACCCCGTCTGGGACCCCATCACCCACTGTCTAGACCCCGTCTGGGACCCCATCACCCACTGTCTAGACCCCGTCTGGGACCCCATCACCCACTGTCTAGACCCGTCTGGACCCCATCACCCACTGTCTAGACCCCGTGTGGGACCCTCATCACCCACTGTCTAGACCCCGTCTGGGACCCCATCACCCACTGTCTAGACCCCGTCTGGGACCCCATCACCCACTGTCTAGACCCCGTCTGGACCCCATCACACACTGTCTAGACCCCGTCTGGGACCCCATCACCCACTGTCTAGACCCCGTCTGGACCCCCATCACCCACTGTCTAGACCCCGACTGGGACCCCATCACTCACTGTCTAGACCCCGTCTGGGACCCCCATCACCCACTGTCTGGACCCCGTCTGGGACCCCCATCACCCACTGTCTAGACCCCGACTGGGACCCCATCACCCACTGTCTAGACCCCGTCTGGGACCCCCATCACTGACTGTCTAGACCCCGTCTGGGACCCCCATCACCCACTGTCTAGACCCCGTCTGGGACCCCCATCACTCTCGGCTGGAGCTCGGGGTCGCCGCGATGATCTTTGTTTGTCGCGACGCGTTACGACATCGTGGCCGCGTGGGTGTCCGCTGTTGTGCTGCCGGGTGCGGCCTCTTGCGGTGTGTGGCTGTTCGACGTTTCGCTGCGCGTGCTGGGAGCTTCTCCAGAACAGAGTTTCCGAAGCCCGGATGTTTCTGTTTTATTATCCTTTGGGTGTTTGCTATCCCAGCTTAATAGAGAAAGTAGCCGTTCTAATAATACAACTTATTTGTTAAGGCACCTCGGTGCCAGATATTGGCCGGAAGGCAGTTTTGGCAACCCGAGGCACACATCGGAGACCGGCCGGATATTAATCTTCACGGTCTGACGATTATTGCGAGCTTACTTTGGAGCGTAGCACGCGAACCGCTGCACGACTACTGCCCAGACACCACATACTGACCCACAGAGATGCATACTGACCCACATAGACACATACTGACCCACAGAGACACATACTGACCCACAGAGACACATACTGACCACAGAGACACATACTGCAGACTCATACTGACCAGACACATACTGACCCACATAGACACATACTGACCCACATAGACACATACTGACCCACATAGACACATACTGACCCACATAGACACATACTGACCACATAGACACATACTGACCCACAGAGACACATACTGACCCACAGAGACACATACTGACCCACAGAGACGCATACTGACCCACAGAGACACATACTGACCCACAGAGACACATACTGACCCACATAGACGCATACTGACCCACAGAGACACATACTGACCCACAGAGATGCATACTGACACAGAGACGCATACTGACCACAGAGACTCATACTGACACACAGAGACACATACTGCCCAGACACATACTGCCCAGACACATACTTGACCCACATAGACACATACTGACCCACAGAGACGCATACTGACCACAGAGACGCATACTGACCCACAGAGACACATACTGACCCACAGAGACGCATACTGACCCACAGAGACACATACTGACCCACATAGACGCATACTGACCCACATAGACGCATACTGACCCACAGAGACACATACTGACCCACAGAGACACATACTGACCCACAGAGACGCATACTGACCCACAGAGACGCATACTGACCACAGAGACGCATACTGACCCACAGAGACGCATACTGACCCACATAGACGTATACTGACCCACAGAGACACATACTGACCCACAGAGACACATACTGACCCACATAGACGCATACTGACCCACATAGACGCATTCTGACCCACATAGACCCATACTGACCCACATAGACGCATACTGACCCACATAGACGCATACTGACCCACAGAGACGCATACTGACCCACATAGACGCATACTGACCCACATAGACGCATACTGACCCACATAGACGCATACTGACCCACAGAGACGCATACTGACCCACATAGACGCATACTGACCCACATAGACGCATACTGACCCACAGACGCATACTGACCCACAGAGACGTATACTGACCCACAGAGACATATACTGACCCACAGAGACGCATACTGACCCACAGAGACGCATACTGACCCACAGAGACGCATACTGACCCACATAGACGCATACTGACCCACATAGACGCATACTGACCCACATAGACGCATACTGACCCACATAGACGCATACTGACCCACAGAGACGCATACTGACCCACATAGACGCATACTGACCCACATAGACGCATACTGACCCACAGAGACGCATACTGACCCACAGAGACGCATACTGACCCACAGAGACGCATACTGACCCACAGACGCATACTGACCCACAGAGACGCATACTGACCCACAGACGCATACTGACCCACAGACGCATACTGACCCACATAGACACATACTGACCCACAGACACATACTGACCCACAGAGACGCATACTGACCCACATAGACGCATACTGACCCACAGACGCATACTGACCCACAGAGACGCATACTGACCCACAGAGACGCATACTGACCCACAGAGACGCATACTGACCCACAGACGCATACTGACCCACAGAGACGCATACTGACCCACAGAGACGCATACTGACCCACATAGACGCATACTGACCCACATAGACGCATACTGACCCACATAGACGCATACTGACCCACAGAGACGCATACTGACCCACATAGACGCATACTGACCCACAGAGACGCATACTGACCCACAGAGACTCATACTGCCCCATATAGACGCATACTGACCCACAGAGACGCATACTGACCCACAGACACATACTGACCCACAGAGACACATACTGACCCACAGAATACGCATACTGACCCACAGAGACACATACTGACCCACATAGACGCATACTGACCCACATAGACGCATACTGACCCACATAGACGCATACTGACCCACATAGACGCATACTGACCCACAGAGACGCATACTGACCCACAGAGACGCATACTGACACACATAGACACATACTGACACACAGAGACACATACTGACCCACATAGACGCATACTGACCCACAGAGACGCATACTGACCACAGAGACGCATACTGACCCACAGACACATACTGACCCACAGAGACGCATACTGACCCACAGAGACGCATACTGACCCACAGACGCATACTGACCCACAGACGCATACTGACCCACAGACACATACTGACCCACAGAGACACATACTGACCCACAGAGACGCATACTGACCAGACGCATACTTACCCACAGAGACACATACTGACCCACAGAGACACATACTGACCCACAGAGACGCATACTGACACACAGACACATACTGACCACAGAGACGCATACTGACACACAGAGACGCATACTGACCCACAGAGACGCATACTGACACACAGAGACACATACTGACCCACAGAGACGCATACTGACACACAGAGACACATACTGACCAGACACATACTGACCCGCAGAGACGCATACTGACCCGCAGAGACGCATACTGACCAGACACATACTGACCCACAGAGACGCATACTGACCCACAGAGACACATACTGACCCACAGAGACACATACTGACCAGACACATACTGACCCACAGAGACGCATACTGACCCACAGAGACACATACTGACCCACAGAGACACATACTGACCCACAGAGACGCATACTGACCCACAGAGACGCATACTGACACACAGAGACACATACTGACCCACAGAGACGCATACTGACACACAGAGACACATACTGACCAGACACATACTGACCGCAGAGACGCATACTGACCCACAGAGACACATACTGACAGACGCATACTGACCACAGAGACGCATACTGACCCACAGAGACGCATACTGACCCACAGAGACGCATACTGACCCACAGAGACGCATACTGACCCACAGAGACGCATACTGACCCACAGAGACGCATACTGACCCACAGAGACACATACTGCCCAGCATACTGACCCACAGAGACACATACTGACACACAGAGACACATACTGCATACTGACCCACAGAGACGCATACTGACACACAGAGACACATACTGCCCAGACACATACTGACCCACAGAGACACATACTGACACACAGAGACACATACTGACCCACAGAGACGCATACTGACACACAGAGACACATACCGACCCACAGAGACACATACTGCCCAGACGCATACTGACCCGCAGAGATGGACACAGCGACACAGGCTGACCCGCGTACGAATGGACCCATACGCCCAACAGACGCGTGCACCAACAACGGGCGTCAGCACCGCGCTTGTGCCAGGCTAGGTGCAGCTGTCAGGCGGCCACGTGGAATGTCAAAGGCTCGCTGATGATGGCAGGAGGTCACGGAACAGACCCAGCAGGCGCCATGGGTTGACCGCCTGAGATGACCGGCAGATGCACCACCTGCGCTCCCTACTGCACCAACCCGGTGTGACGTGGCTGCCCCAGGCGCGCTCCGCTCGTTTGTTTTATGAGCGTCGCCCCTCCGCCTTTCATTGTTGTTGGAGGGCGCTACCTGTACACAACGGCAAAGATCCCCCGTATAGCCTCGGCATACTTTGTGGGGCAAGTGCTGTTAGCGAGCACCTACGAAGGCCAGAATGGTACACGAGGGGTGGGTTGCCAGCACTATGCCCGGCCGCCTTTGTCTCCCCAGTGGCGATGTTCTCGCGCGCACACACACACACACAGACCCATACACAATCCCCCCCCCCCCCGCGCACCTGGGTCAGGTGTTTAACTTTGAGCGCGGAGCTGCGGTGCGGCCGCGTTCGGCGGAGGACGTGAAGGCGGACGCCGACATGACCAAGCTGTGCAACCACAAGCGGAAGATAATCGCCATGGCAACGCTCCACAAGAGCATGGAGACGGGAGGGCACCACCACCGCCACCACCATCACCGCACCACGACCGCCACCGCCATGGTGCTCTCCTCTGCCGGTGAGTGCGAGGGCCGGTGTGAACGGCCGCGCGATCGTTGTGGTTGGTTGGGTAAATGCGGTGGATGGGTCGGTCGTCGGGCGGAGAGTGACTTGCCACGCGCCGAGCCACTGGCACGTGGGCCCGCTCGCCACCACCACCGCCACGGCACCACCGCTGACCTCCCTCCCGTTGCAGGCGAGGCGGCGTGCGTCCCGCGCCACGCGGCGGCGGCAGCAGCACCGGGCCTGGCGGCCGCTCCGGCCGGCCCAAGCCGGGCGCCGAGCTGCTCTTCCCCTCGTGCCTCTCGGCGCGCGCCAACTCCTTCCTGTCGCGGCTGCGCGCCGGCCACGGCGCCAACGCCGCGCGGCCGTGCGAGGCGGCGCCCGAGCCGCCCGTGCCCGCCGGCGCCCGGCCTCGGCTCGGCAGCTCCGATTGGTCTCTCGGCGGCACGCCGGAGCCCCGGGACGCCTGCGCCGGCGGCGCCGGCCCCGGTTCCTCCGGGGGCGCCAGCGAGCGGGAAGCGGCGAGCGTGGCCAGCGGTCTCCGTACTACGGCAGCCAAGGCAGCCTCAGCAGCGCCGCCTCCTCCAGCAGCTCGTGCTTCTTCGGCGAAGGCGCCACCTCGCCCTGCGCCGAGTCGGTCGGCAGCCCCGACGCCTACGGCAGCCGTGCAGCCCGGGCTTCTGCCCTCGGCGGCGGCGGCGGCGGCGGGAGGGCTGCTCCCCGCGGGCTGCCCGCCGGCGGCGGCGGCCGCCACGAGCCGCGCCGGCGCCGTGCCGCACTCGCCGACGCTCACGCCCAAGAGCCCGTTCGCCAAGAAGGCGGCGCCGTTCGGCCTCCGCTGGTGGAGCACGCGGCGGCCGCGGCGGCGGCGGCCGCGGCGGCGGCGGCCGCGGCGGCGGCTCACGGCTACTACGGTGGCAAGCCGGCGTGCGCGCTGCGCCGCAGTCCTGTTGGCGGCACCGAGAAAGACCCGCTCGGCATCTTGGATCCCATCCCGGCGCGGCCGCCAATCTCGGCGGCGGCGCCGCTACGAGCGGCGGCGCCAGCGGACAGTTCGTGAACCCCACGGCGTTTGCGCTGCCCTCGCCGCTCAACGCCACGCCGGTGGTCGTGCCGTTGCCTAGCAACCTGCCGCTGCCGACCGCCATGAAGCACGGCGGTGGCAGCGGCGGCACGGGAGGAGGAGGCGGTGGCGCCGGATCGGGGGCGGTCACGGCAACCACCTCTTGGCACGGGCGGCGGCGGCGGCGGCGGTGGCGGCGGCGTCGTCGATGACGATGCGACATCCACGTCTCAGCACCTTCACCACCACCAGCAGCAGCACCACGTGGGCTCTCCGGACGGTTACCACGGCGCGGGGCCCGCGGGTTGCCGTGCCGACGCCTCGCCTCAGAGGCCGCGCTCCGGCTCGGGGTGCGTCGAGGGCGCCGGCGGTGCGGCGGGGCGCGGGGTCCGGCGGCCCGGTCGCCCCGGCTGAGCGGGGACGCTGGCTACAAGGAGCTGGCGCCGTCCATTCTCATCGGTCTGCCTGGCGCGGCGGCGGCGGCGGCGTCGCACTCGTACGCCAGCAACCACCACCAGCAGCACCAGCAGCACCAGCAGCAGCAGGGAAAACAACAGCCGGGCCTCCTGGGCACACCGCTGTGCCAGGTGCGGTGGGCTGTCTGGCGGCGTAGCACCGGCACGTGTGTGTAGTCGTGTGAAAGTGTGCGTGCGTGTGTGCGTGCGTGCGGTGGTCAAGTGGTTACATACCCGGCGAATATTTGAACCGGTGCTGGGCCTCCCTCGGTTGACTCGGCCTCATGAGTGTAAACATCGCCACTGGGGAGACAAAGGCGGCCGGGCGTGGTGCTGGCCACCCACCCATCGTGTGCTGTCCCGGCCTTCATAGCTAGTACTAGTCCCAACGGTCTCTTAAAGCGATAAGGATAATCTTTGTCTTTGAATGTGTGTGTGTAAGAGATTGTGTGGGTAATTCATTGCTTTCGGGTCCCTGACACTGCTCAAAATCGTTTGGGGTCTTCACGATGGCGGGGCATGCCCAGGTGAAGCTACGTGCACGGGAGTCGGAGCCATCCCCTGTCCTACAGAGGCTGCCCTCTGGTCCCCGACACTATTTTACATCGTCTTTGATCACGTGGTGCGAGACATACAAACTCCGCACTGAAAGGGGGTGTACGAGTCGTCGGGGATTGAACTCGGGGCTTTCTTGCTGCGAAGCTAACAAGTGTTATCACCATTGGAACCTCATTTGCTAGTAAAAAATATGATAATTGTTTTTTTACCCTTTTATCTGGCAACAAAACTGACGCCTTTTTTTCATGCGAGACTAGGCTCCTAAGGAAAGCTGTCTCGGGTGTGGACCAATCAACTTCAAGGACAGTGCATACATTATCAGAGTTATGTTTTTTGTTTGCATTATGGCTGCAAGTATTGTGGTCTATGAAAACATGACTCCTTGTAAAAAAAAAAGGTGTCAGTTTTGTTGCCAGATAGAAGGGTAAAAAAAGATTTTATTTTTACCGGCAAATGAGGTTCCAATGGGGTAAAAAACAATTATCAAGTGTTATCACTGCCGCTACCCTGCCACCCAAACATAACTTGCTAAAATCCCCTCCTCCTCCCACTCGCTCGCTCGNTCCCACTNTCACTCTCACTCACTCCTACTTCTCCAGGTGCTGAGTCAACAAACCCCTCCTCCCACTCACTCTCACTCACTCCTACTTCTCCAGGTGCTGAGTCAACAGAACCCTCCTCCACTCGCTCACTCACTCACTCCTACTTCTCCAGGTGCTGAGTCAACAGAACCCCTCACTCACTCTACTTCTCCAGGTGCTGAGTCAACAGAACCCGACCTCCTACCCGGCCACAGCCTCCTGTCGGCCGCTGCCAAGGCCCAGCTCGCCAACCAGGGCAAGCAGCCGGCGCACCGACCTCCCGAGCAAGCGCGGCGTCTTCCAGGGTGCGGCAGCGTGCTGCTACCCGGCGGGGACGGCGCCGGCAGCCCGTCGGCGCGGCGCCGTCCCTGCGCGACCGGCTGAGCGGGGGTCACCACCGGCGCCACCGTGCGCCGCCGTCGTCGGGCCCACCGCCGCCGACGTGCTGAGCATGCTCCGCCAGCAGGTGCCGCAGCAGCAGCAGCAGTCGGCGCAGCAGCTGGTGCACCAGCAGCATCAGCAGCAGCAGCCGGCGCCGTCCGACGGGAGGGCCGGCTCGCCGAAAGGCCCGCCGCAGGTGCTGTGGCGCGGCGGGCTGCTTGGGAGCCACCCATGTCGCAGCTGCTGCAGAGCATGAGCTCGCAGCAGGCGGGCGCCGGTGGCGCGAGGGCGGCGGGCAACCAGCTGGCTCCGGCGGCGGCTGCGGCCGAAGTCGCCTCCCGGACGACGCCGGCACCGCCGCTGCGGCGAAGGGTCACGCTGGGACTTGGACGGTGCCGTCGCCGCCGGGATGAGCGTGGACGAATGCGGCGCCGGCAACGGCGTCGTTGATGGCGCCGGCGGCGCCGTGGCGACGCGCGGTTGAAGGGGGGGCGAGCTCGCCGGCCGAGCGCAGGAGCGTTCCGTGGGCGCGAGCGGCGTTGCCGCCGCCGGCGCCCAGGCCACCGGCGAGAACGCCAGGACTCGCGGGCACGAGCGGAAGGACCCCGAGGAAGAGGTGGGGCTGGATCTGTCCCTGCCGGAGTCGGGCGCCGGCGAGAGGGAGGCGACCCCCGTGGACCGGCTCCCACGCCGTCGCCAGCGCCGGACGGAACGGGAGAATCCGCGCGAGTTTGGCTGCGCCGTCGCCCGTCCTGCCGTCCGGGGGACCGGGAGCGCCGGCGGCGAGGACGCCGGCGCGGCGCAACGGAGGCGCCGGATTGCGCCGAGGCCCGGCGGGACACGACCGTCGCCGGTTGGTGTATTGTTAGTTGGATCTCTCTCTTCTCTCGTTCGTATGCAGCCCTTGCAGTGTGGCACTCGTGCCTTGGGGGCAGCGGCCCCACTCTGTGTTGGAGCTTGCTTGTGGGATCTCTCTGCCCCTGTTCTGCACTGTGTGAGTGTAGTTTGTGTGATCTCCCCCTAGTCTGTTCATTGTCAGTGAGTGACTTTGTATGATCTCCCCTAGTCTGCACTGAGTGAGTGAGTGGCGTTTGTATGATCTTCCCCTGTTTTCCACAGTGTGTGTGAAGTGAGTGGCCACGTGGAATGTTCGAACGCTCGCTGCAGAGGAGAGGCTGCCACTCCTGTCGGGAGCTGGACCGGCACCGCTTGGATCTCTGTGATATTTAGGAGGTCCGGTGGACCGGCTCTGGTTTCATTCACCATGAGGGGTGGACAGTCCTCTGCTTGGGACAGGAGACTTCCAAACAACAGGGAGTGGCTCTCTTCGAAACAAAAGAATGAAGGGGGTATGGGAACTTGGCGGTGAGGTGTGTGAAGCGGTAAGCCCCAGGCTAATGCGGGCTCGCCTCCCATCGACCAGAGGCGAGGAGTGGTGATGATGTGGTTGCTTCCATCCCACCGAAGATGAATATTGGTGGAGGGATGTAGGCAAGGTTGATGAGTCCGATGCCTTCTATGACCACCTATCACAGGTGCCAGTTAAAGGGTGGCCCCTTGGATAATTATCTGTTGGGTGACTTTAATGCCCGAGTGTGTCATGATCCTGGAACCTGGTCTGGAGTGATTGGAAGGCATGGGTCGGATCAGCTCAATAACAACGGTAGGAGGCTGCTAGACTTTCTGAAGCCCATGGGCTTGTAATCGCCAACACGCTGTTCCGGCATCCACACAACATCATGGATGCATGCCGGGTCCAAGCAAGAACATCTGCTGGACTACATAGTGACGTAACAGCGGATGCGGGCCCATGTTCTTGACACCAGCTGATCTGGCCACTGACCATCGACTTGTCATCTGTAAGATGCGCCTGCCATTCTTCCACTCCAGTAGTGGGTGTACACCCAGGACCCCATTCAAACCCACAGTGGCCTCGTCTCGGCTAGCTGATGAAAGTTGCAAGTGAAAATTTCATCATCGCTTGCGGCTGGAGTTGGCATCGTCCGCCCTGCTCCTGTTGCCGAGGGGAAATGGGCGAGGTTTAGGACTGTGGCTCATGAAGCTGCAATGGCTGCTTTGGGTACGCGGTCCAGACCTCCCCATAGACCCTGGCTGACGGAGCAGGTGTTCCGGCTGGCTGAGAAAAAGCGACAGGCCTACTCCCACCTTCTTACAGCATAACATGTCGGAGAATGAGGACGTTTACCGCAGCCTTCACTCGGAGGTTCGGAGAGAGCCATGCCGCACAGGTTGCTGAGGAGATGGAGTCCTGCCCCAGTACCCGCAATCACAAATCGCTATTTAATTACATCAAATAAGTAACTTGCAGCGCCGCCACCTTATCAACCATCCTTAGGGAAGGAAAGGTGATCCGATCTCCGACCCCCAGGAATAGGTTTGTAGATTTGCTGAGCGTTTCTGTGAAGTCTTGGGGGAGGGGAAATCCCTCAGCCTGGAAAACTCATGGGGCAAAGTGGGGATGACCCTGCTGAGGCTGAAGTGCCTCAAATGTTGGCAGAAGTAGTCACCCCCTGTGAGTGGCTGGCTGAAGTGCCATCTGTTGAGGAAGTACTGAAGGCGATCCAGAGTCTGAAACCATGAAAAGCACCTGGCAAAGATTATCTCCCATTGTGTGCAGACTGCCCTACATGACATAATAATAATTGTTTAACCCGGCTGGATTGTGTGAGGAGCTCACAAATCCTTGAAAGATCTGGTCCCATCAGGCTGCATTGGCTGGGTCATGCAGCCCGCATGCCCAGCCACCGCATGCCTAAACAGCTTTTGTTCGGCCGGATCGAGGGGGCTAAACGGGCGCGGCACGGGCTAGAGAAGAGATGGAGTGATGTGGTACAGGAGGACGTTGCCGATGACCAGTACCAGCGGTGTCAGGATCGGCCTCAGTGGAGGAGGCTCGTGAAGGCCGCTACTGGTCAGTTGGAGGCAGTCGCCCTCCAACAACAACGGAGGGCGGAGGAGCGACGCTCACAACAACGAGCGGAGCGCCGGGCAGCTAAAACAGCAAGTTAGCACATTAGGCGGCACAGGTGATTCATCAGCCAGTCATCTCGGTCATCTCAGCCAGTCATCTCGGTCATCTCAGCAAGTTAACCCATGGCACTTGGGTCTGTCCCGTGACCTCCTGCCAGTGGGCATTCGACACTTCACGTGGCCTCAAAGTGCACACAGCCTGGCACAAGCGCCGTGACGTCACCGCCACTTAGTGGCGAATGGCGGCTGTTGTTGTTTGTATGTTCTCTCCTGCTCCGCACAGTGAGTGAGTGGGGGATTCGATGCCCCTTGGGCACCTTCTGTGTGTGGAGTTTGTGTTCTTGTTGTCCCTGTCCTGCATGGGTTACCTCCTGGTTCTCCGTTTTCCTCCCACAGCTAAATAACCCTTCCATACATTTCGATTTAAAGCTTTCGTGACTGCAGGGATTCATCTTCTTGGTTCTTTCGGTAAAATAATAAAAAGAAAGCATAAAAAATTATTTTATTATGTTTTATTTTTATTATTTTATTATTCCCTTCTACGTGACTTTACCTTCCATACATTGTAACCGCTATCGGCCGAGACATCCTAATGCTGAAAAAACAAAAAATTACTCTGAAAATTACTCAATGCGAGAGACTCGTTTAGGCTTTCCTGGGTACATAAATGGGCAATTGTTGTGGATAATTTAACATGTAGGCTTTCGCGACCAATATCAATAATATAGGTTTGTTGGGTTAGATCGCGTAAATATTACAACTAGCATCATCGGGCAGAAGCTCGTTGTAATTACTGTCGAAACGTTGTACTCTGATTGTAAGTTTACTCTCCAACACACACCCGTAGTGCTGTACTAGTGACGAATTGGCATGTTCTGTTTACGTGACAACCCCTACTAGTTGGCTGTGTCGGGTGCAGTCCAGCAATCGGGTTTAACGACATTTTATATTTACGCGATCGAACCGAAAAAAACCTATCTTATGGTTGTTGATAATATCTAATATCAGCTTCTCCGCTTTGTCAAACTTGCTTTGCCCCTCCCCCCTGTGTTTTAACGCAAAGTTGTGTGTGATCCAGAGAATACGGTCATACATACGTATGTACGTTGAACTCTATTTGCACTGTAGCCAACCATACTAATCGGAGGTGCGGGGAGGGGGGGAGCACAACAAACTAACACAAAAGCAGTTTGTCAATCTCGACGAAGACGATTTAAAAGTGCGCAGCTCCCAGTGACTTCCTAACATCGGAAGGGAAGAGCGTTCCAGACGGCCGCAGAAGCGCACCTGCAAGCGCCGCGCGATGATGCGGCGACCACGGTCTTTGGCGTCCGCAGCGATTGCGCTTAACACCCGTTCATCCCTCCTCGACGGCGTCGCTTGCGCCGCGCGCTCGCCAGGTGCGGAGGAGCAGCCCGGCGCGGACGGGACGACGCAAGCGTCGACGGAGCAACCGCTAGAAGAGTCCGGCGAAGACGGCGCCGCGCCGCCATCGCCGAGGACCCGAGCGCCGCCTCCCCAAGCCGCCGTCCGGCAGCTCCCAGGATGCGCTGGCGCCCGCTCTGTCCCTGCCCGGCTCCTTCCCTTTACTCACCCAGGAGCAGCTGGCGCTGCTGAGCCAGTCGACTCTGCCGGCGCTCGGCGGGCCGGCCGGACTGCTCGCCGCCCTGCAGCTGCCTCCGCTGCCCTTCCCGGGCTGCTGCCGCCCGGCGGCGCCGGCGCCGGCCTCGCCGAGAGCCTCGGGCTGCTGTCGGCGCCGGCGGCGTTCTCCCTGCCGCCGCTGCCCGCCGGCGCCGACGCGGAGTCGCAAGCGGTGCAGCAGCTGCTCTTGCAGCTGGCGCTCACGGCGCAGCAGCACCAGCAGCAGCAGCAGCAGCTGGCGGCGCTGGTGGCGGCGCAGGGGCTCGGCGCTATGCTGCTGAACCTGCCGTTCCCGGACGCGGGGCGCCGTCGCCGCTCGGCGAGCACCCGGCGAGCCTGGCGAGCGCCATCGCCGACACCACCTTCCTCGCCAATCTCACCGCCGCCGCGTCCATGGAGGCGGCGGCGGCGGCCGGCAACTCGCTGCTGCTGTCGTTGCCGGCGCTCATGACGCTGGGGCCGCAGCTCGCGCGGGGCTGCTCAACCGCTGTGCGGCGCCGGCGAAGCGCTACCTCGGGAAGAAGCGGAGGCGCCGCCGGCGCGGCCCGCCGGTGACGTTCCGGCGCTGGCGCCTTCGCCGCGGTTGGAACTCGCCGAGACGTCGGCTTCGGAGGAGGACGCCGCCGCCGGCGCGGCGCCTGCGGGGCCCGCGCCGGCGCCGCACGACGGCCAACGGCGGCAGTCGGTCGTTTCCACGCCGGCGCAGCAGCAGAACGAGCGAGGCGCCGGCAAGTTTGCGGCGCCGCACCTCGCCGCAGCCGTCTGTTCTTTGCCGGCGACGGGGGCGCCGGCGAGGGGCGGCGGAGGCGCCGCCGGGAGCCGTGCCGTCGGCTGTTGGGGTCGGCGAGGAGCTGCTGCCGCCGCGACGCCGGGCGGGAGAGCGGCCGCGGTGGCGCTGGGCGGTGGCGCCGGCGCAGAGAAGCTTCCGGCGTCGCTGTGCCCCACTGCTGAGCCCCCTGCTCACATCAAGCCTCCTCGGTGAGTTGGGCGCATCGGTGGAAGACGGCAGGAGGGGGAGATTGTGGGGGAGCAGGAGGTGTGAAGTGAATGCATGGGGAGATGAGAGGTGGAAAGACGAGGAGGAAATGGGCGATGGAGGGAGCAGGGAGTAAACTCGCTTGAGAACATGATGTCATCGCAACTCTGCCTGTGTGGGTCTCGGGGTCTCCTGTAGAAGCCTTTGGGTCGACGTTTGAGTCGTTGATGGCGGGGCCGACATCGCCTACTCGGCGCACGCGAGAGACCCGGTTGAATCTCGATTTGGCGGCCGTGATATCCGGTTACAAACCCAGGATCGCGGCAGGGCCAGCTGGGCGCGCGTGACCCCAGAACGACCTCCCCATGCTATTGTCACACGTGTTTCGTCTGTTCCTGACGCGTGTCACTGCGTGTGTCCTTGTGCTTGTGTATCCGCGTGTCAACGTGTGTGTGTGTGTGTACGTGAACGTGTGTCAGCTTGTGTGTCCTCTGTGTTCACGTGTGTCCACGTATCTGCGTGCGTGTGTGTGTGTCTGCGTGTGTGTGCGTGCGTGTGTCCTCGTGTCTGTGTGTGTCTGTGTGTGTAGTGTGGGGAGCGGTAGTGTAGCGGTGAGCGCGCTGTGCTATGAACCTGGTGACCCGGGTTCGATTCCCGCTCGGGCCAACACCAGTGACGATTATCTGAACCGGTCCTGGGCCTCCCTAGGTCGACTCAGCCTGAAATGAGTACCTGGTGCGGTGTGTAGTAAACATCGCCGCCGGGAGAAAAAGGCGGCCGGGCGTGGTGCTGGCCACCACCCCTCGTGTGCCGTACCGGCCTTCATAGGTGCTCGCTAACAGCACTTGCCCTACAGTCTGTTAAGGCTACACGGGGATCTTTGTGTGTGTGTCTGCGTGTGCGCGTGTCTGTCCAGCTGAGCTCCCAGCTCTGGCGAGCGCCGCTCTCTCGCAAGACCTGACGGCGCCGCTGCTGCCGGGCTCCATGCTGCTCCCCACGTGCCTCCTCAACCTGGTGAGTGACCCCCCCCCTCGTCACCATCTCACCGTTCACCCGTTCACCCCGCGTGGTGACCCACTAACCCTTGAGCAGCCCCCCCCCCCCCCTTCCTCCTTAACCTCCTTCCGTTCCTCTCGTAAATCCTCGCCTCCTCCCTCCATCGCCCATTCCCCTCCTCCTGCTTCCCCTCGCCCTGATCCCTTTGTGATCCCGAGCAGCCACCCACTCGTTCCCAGGCCTTGCACGCACCCCGCCTGCCATCTAAACCGGTCCACCAATACGTGTCGCCGTGTCTTTAAGCACCTTGACACCTTTATATCGATATAAAATAAGCGTCGCTGGTGACCGGGATGATGAGACCATCGGCTCGTTCCACTCGGTTTAATCTCCATTGGACGGCCGAGACCCGGATAGAGACCCGGACTCTGGGCCTCGCTCCGCCGTGCCGCGAGGGCCGCCTGCGTCCCAACCGCGGCCTCATCTCTGCCTCCTCCGCCAGGTCGGCGTGGGCCGAGCCGCGGAGGGGCGACCGCGGACGGCGCCGCCGCCGCGACCGTCCGGACCCCGCGCGGCGGCCCCTCCGCGCCCGGCCGACGCGGCCCCAACCGGACCGGGACGCCGGGGCCGAGGGCGGCGGGCCCACCGCCCCGCGCCGTCGCCGTTGGGCAACGCCGCCGGCGCCGACCGGTCGCCGTCGCCGGCGCCGGGCTCCACGCCGGCGCGAGCGTCGTCCCCTGCTGCCGCTGCCTCGGACCGCGAGTCTCCTCCCGTCCCGAGCGCCGGCGCCTCCGAGTCTGTCGTGACGTCGCCGGCGGCTGCACCGGAGACGGACGACGGTGCCCCCCAGGGTTTGGCACGGACACGGCGGCCGAGTCGTGCGAGTTCCGGGAATTGGCGCGGGCGGGAGACGCGCCGGAGGAACCGAGCCGCTCGCCGGAGCGGCCGGCGCCGACGCCTGCCGGAGCGGGCGTCGGCACCGGCGCCGGGGAAGAAGCGCCGCGGGAGACGTCGCAACCGGCGGACGCCGACTCCGACGTGACTTTACCCCGGCGTGGCGCCGACGAGACGGACCAGGGAGGCGGCGGTACCTGCGAAGGAGCCGGCGCCTCGCCGAGAGAACCTGACGAGTGTTGGCGGAGTCGCGACGGCGCCGCGGAGCCGGTGCGCGAGGCCGCCGCCCTCCTTCCCCGGCGGGACTCCGTCGCTGCCGCAATCGCCGCCGGCGCTCGCCCTGCCGACGCCGCCGCCCGGCGAGACTGCCGCCGGCGGAGAGGAAACCGTCGCTCCGTCGCCACGAGCGGCGGCGCCATCTGCCGACGAAACCCGGCAAGCTGGCGCGACCGCGAGGCATCGAGGAGCGGAGCGCGTCGACGGCGGAGACCGGCCGCCCCTCCCTCCGCCTCCCGCCAGCCGCCGCCGTCCCCCGGACGGCGGATGCGACGGCGCCGACCCCGCCGCTTCCGACGCCGCCCGAACCGCCGAGGCGTCCGCGCGTGCGAGGCCGACGACGGGAGGAGGCGCCGGACGCGGCGGCGCCGCCGGGAGGCGCCGGCGTTCCCGTGCAACGGCGAGCGCCCGGAGCCGGTGAACGGGTGCTCGCCGAGCCCCTCGGACACGCGCAGCCTCAGCGAGGACGAGGACGAGGACGGCGGCCGGGCGCCGGGATCCCCGGCGCCCGCCGACGGCGCCGGGGCGGCGAGCGGACGGCGAGGACGGCGAGGCCGGCGCCGGCGAGGTGCACGACGCTCGCTACGGGCCCCGCACGTTCAACCTGGGCGACCTGGTGTGGGCCAGATCAAGGCTTCCCTCGTGGCCCGGCAAGCTGGTGCGGCACGACGAGGTGCGCAGCGCCCACCCACGCGCTCCGAGGACGGCAAGGTGCGGCGCCAGCGCGGCCACGCGGGTGCACTGCTATGACGACGACGACGATGACGACGACGACGACCAACGACGATGACGATAACGACGATGAGCACACGCGTTACCGCACCGTACACGTCACCACGGTGCCTGTGCCAGGCCAGTTGAAGGCCGGCACGGCACACGACTGGGTGGGTGGAGAGCACCACCAGTACACAGGCGTGCTGACACACACGCACACACGTGGACACTGACATGGACATATGGAGCGCGCGCGGACACGCGTACGTACGTGTGTGGTACGTGTGTGGTACGTGTGTGGTACGTGTGTGGTATGTGTGTACGCGCGTGTCNGTGTGTGTGTGTGTGGGGAGCGGTAGTGCAGCAGTTAGCGCGCTGCGCTATGAACCCGTCCACCTGAGTTCGATTCCCGCTCACGGCCAACATCAGTGACGATTATCTGAACCGGCCCTGGGCCTCCCTAGGTCGACTCGCCTCAAATGAGTACTTAGTGCTTTGTGTAAACATCGTCATTGGGGAGACAAAGGCGGCCGGGCGTGGTGCTGGCCCACCAATCGCCCCTCGTGCGCCACCGTGCCGGCCTTAATAGCCGCTGCTGTTCGCTAACGAGCACTTGCCCCGACAGTCTGCCGAGGCTACACGGGGGACCTTTGCCTTTCCTGTGTTGCCGTGCGCGCGTGCCGCAGGTGTGGGTCATGTGGTTCGGAGACCACAGCTTCACGCAGGTGGAGCCTGAGAAGTTGAAGACTCTGTCCGAGGGGCTGGAGGCGCACCACCGCGCACGCAAGCGCTACGCAAGTACGCTCGCCGCTGCCTCGCACACCTAACTCGCAGCAGGAGAGGGCGGGGGGGGTTCGATTTGTGCCTTTTTGTGAGTGGAGTTTGTATGATCAAATATTGGTTTCTCGGTTGGTCGTTAATGTAATGTTGTGTCGTTAAACCCGCCACCGCCCGACGCAGCCAATTATTAAGGTTTGTCACGTATACAGAACGTGCAATTCGTTACTAGTACAGCGCACTGGTTGTGTGTTGGAGAGCAAATCCACATTGTAAATGTTGTGGATTTGGTCGCCTAAGCCAACGTGTTAAACAGTTTGTTCTGCAGCGTGAGTGAGTGGAGTTTGTGTGATCTCCCCTGTTCTGCAGTGAGAGTGAGTGAGTGGAGTTTGTGTGATCTCCCCTGTTCTGCAGTGTGAGTGAGTGGAGTTTGTATGATCCCCCTGTTCTACTGAGTGAGTGAGTGAGTTTGTATGATCTCCCCCCTGTTCTGCAGTGTGAGTGAGTGGAGTTTGTGTGATCTCCCCCTGTTCTGCAGTGAGAGTGAGTGAAGTTTGTATGATCTCCCCCTGTTCTGAGTGCGAGTGAGTGAGTTTGTATGATCTCACCCTGTTCTGCAGTGAGTGAGTTTGTATGATCTCCCCCCTGTTCTGCAGTGCGAGTGAGTTTGTATGATCTCCCCCTGTTCTACAGAGTGAGTGAGTGGAGTTTGTATGATCTCCCCCTGTTCTGCAGTGTGAGTGAGTTTGTATGATCTCCCCCCTGCTCTGCAGTGTNAAGTGGAGTTTGTATGATCTCCCCCTGTTCTGCAGTGCGAGTGAGTGGAGAGTGAGTGAGTTTGTATGATCTCCCCCCTGTTCTGCAGAGTGAGTGAGTGGAGTTTGTGTGATCTCCCCTGTTCTGNAGAGTGAGTGGGTGGGTTTGTATGAGCTNCCCCTGTGCGAGTGAGTTTGTATGATCTCCCCCTGTTCTGCAGTGAGTGAGTGAGTTTGTATGATCTCCCCTGTTCTGCAGTCAGAGTGAGTGAGTGGAGTTTGTATGATGTCTCTCCAGTGGCCGTGTGGATTTTTCTCCAGGTCCTCCGTTTTTCCCCCCCCACATTTTAAGAATCATCGTCACGCGTTCAGAGTATTTAGCTGCTATAAATGTCCACTTGAGAAGCCACTCTTGAGCTGTCATTTGTGGCCAGAAAAAAACTACGTAGCGCAGTGGGCCTTACCTGGTAAAATAAAAGTTTAATTAAAAAATGTTTTGTTAAAATAGTGTGGTGGGTAAGTGGATGGATATGCGAGTGGGCAGATGTTTGTGTGGTCAGTGGATCGATGCACTGGTGGAAGTGGGGGGTGAGGTGAGTACGTGAGTCGGTAAGTGAGCAGGTGAATGAATGGATGGGCGAGCGGACGAGTGCGTGTGGATGGTGAGTGGTTGAATTTGTGGGTGGTTTGGGTGACTGAATAAGTGAGGTGGGTGGTGAGTGATGTGGGGTAGGCAAGTTTGTTGATGGCTAATACCTTTGGGTTATATAAAAATGTTGTTTTGGTTGAATCGCGTAAATATAACCCACCACAGACCGACACATCCAATTAGTAAGGCTTGCCATGTAAACAAAACGTGGCAAGAATAAAACATTTTTTGGGTTTGATCGCAAAAATATAATTACCTTACTAATTGGCTGGGTAATGGTGGGTTAACGACACCTATAAATGTACGCGATCTCGCCCCAAAAAACCTTTACTATGAATAACATTGGTCGCCAAAGCCTATGTGTTAAAACTGATCTTGGGGTTGGATGATTTAAGCGTGGCAACCCCTGTGCTGTTATCGATATTCTTCGACTTATCGTCACCACCACCATCGTCACCACCACCATCGTCACCATCGTCATCACCACCACCACCATCGTCACCACCATCTTCACCACCATCGTCACCACCACCACCGTCGTCACCACCATCGTCATCACCGTCACCACCACCATCGTCATCACTGTCACCACCACCATCGTCACCACCATCGTCACCACACCATCGTCACCACCATCGTCACCACCGTCACCACCATCGTCACCACCATCGTCACCACCATCGTCACCACCATCACCACCACCACCATCGTCATCACCACCATCGTCACCGTGCGCACGTTACCTCGCAGGAGCCGGAAGCTGAACAGCAGCCTTGAGGCTGCCATCCAGGAAGCCATGACGGAACTGGACAAGATGACAGAGGCTGTACGTACCATCGCCCCACCCCCACCCCACACTCGCTGTGCGTACGTACATGTGGTGAACTTCTTTCGCACCGTACGTAGCCAACCGTGCTAACCGGAGGTGCCCATCTGTGACCAACTTGGACCCTGGTGCCTCTGGGCCCTGTCCAGGGCTGGCTCCCCAGGCCCTGCTCCTCTGTGACCCGCTCTGGATCTGGTTTCTAGGGCAGGTTTTCAAAGGCCTGTCTCCTGGTGAGCGTGTGGTTTGGCCTGGCCTCAGGCTGGGCAGTCCAATTTGCGTCTTTCTCTCGACGGAGCGTTGCCAACGAGCGCCGTAGTGTGGTTGAGTGGCGGCCCTGGTTCAAGGAAGGTAACGGGTACGCGTCTAACCCGGAAGTGACCGATCGTGGCGTCCACCGCCGGTTCGTGCAGAGCTGGTCTTGGCTGCAACGGCTTCAAATGTTGTGCAAGCGAGTTTTAAGTTTGAACTGGGATGAGACTGGGTGCGGGAGCGACGCATGGCGTCTGTGTGTCCGGGCAGATGGTTGCTTGTTGAAGCGGCTGTGCGCGCGTCCCTACTAACACTGCGTGTGTGCGTGCGCTTGTGCTTCCTTTACCGCAGGCGGACGAGCAGCCGAAGGGGCGCTCGGACAAGACCCCAAGGGAGCCAAGCGGCGGAAGATATCCAGATGACCCTCGTCCACCAAGACCCGCCGATCTCCGACCCCTTGACCCGAGGGCACACCACACTACTTGAGCTTTTGACATTCCGTTCCGCGGGGTCGCGAACTCGGCCCCGGCCCCTCTCGCGCAGCGGGCATTGAGCAGAGGCGGGGGACGACCTTCAGAAACGACCGCCCTTCCAACCCGGCCCGTTCACTTCGACGGTGTGTGACGCATTCCCCTTCGTGCGACGGCACCAGGATACGACGCCGAGGTCGCTTTGTCTGGTCGTGCCGTCGGTCGGGAAAGGCCGACCGCCGCCTTCTCGGCAGCCACAGCAAAAACGGTGGACACGATAAGCCACGCCGGTCCTGCTGGGTGCGTCCCCGGCCTCGGTTCGACGGCACCGCGCTGCCGCCCACCCTCTCCTCTGATTGGCGCCGCACGCGAACCGCTCGCCCCCCCCACCACGCAGTAAGAAGCCGCATGGCGGTTGTGACGGTTACGAGGGCGCGGGGGAGAGGATCTTCCCGATGTTTTTTCTTCACGGTTGTACCGAGGAACGCTGCCCAGCACGTGGATGGCGTCAAAACGTCGGACAGACGGCCGGACAATAGCACCACGGGAAGCGCACGGAGAGCCGTTGCAGCAGCAGCAGCAGCACAACCGCCAGACGGCAACAACAACAACAAAACCTACGTGGTCGAGAGGACCCTTGGTGGAGAGAGGGAATGTTATTTTGGGGCATTTCCTGATGGAGGAAGGGGGGGGTGACGGTGACGGGCTCCCCTTTTTTGTTTTGGAGCGTCAACGGTCAACTCCGTTGAACTCGCGAACCTTCCCCTGACCTGCCCTACCTCCCTCCCCAATCGCAGCGCTGTAGTTGAGTAAGGGCTCGTGGAGAAATGGGTTTTCTGTGATTGCGCGGATGCAAGGAGGTGGGGCAGGTGCTGTATGGATGTGTCGTCCGCGCGTTCTTACACTGGCGGACGTGAGGTTTTTGCACACGGTGCACGCGGACTCCGCTTCAAGCCTGCTGCAGAGAGGGCGAAAGAGGAGAGCGAGTGATTCGGTGAGATTAACCCCCGCTGTATAAACGGTGTACACATTTGTTATGATACTGCTGTATTATTACGATGGCCGATTTTTATTTTTTTGTAGACGAGAAAGCGTCGGGACTCGCCAAGCGGACGGAGTGCGTTCGTTTGCCGCCGCGACTTTTTGTTTGTTTTTGGGAGCGATTTTTTTTGTTTCTTTGTTTGATGGCGTAGATCGCACGGCGGCGAGCGAACAACAACTAACTAACGACGTTCGTTTCATTTGCTTCACAAATTAAGTCGGTCTGCGCGCACTCTCTAAAGTGGCCGGTCTGCACAGTGCTAACGGACGTGGGGGGGGGGGGGGGGGTTTCCAGGGGTTGACAATAATTTCCTGCTCCAGATTTGTTTTTCACGCCGGTGGGGCGACCGGGGCGGTGGGGTGAGAAAGCGGATCTGCTTTTACGGTTACCAGCGCGGTCGGTCGCATTCGACCCAACCGGGCGTTCTGCGGATGCCCCCGATTTTACTATTTACCCCCCACCCCGAGTCTTCGGTTGTGGAGCGGTGAGGTGGGGGCAGGTGATACGCGTGGCGCGATACGACGATGTGCTCGTGAGATGGCCCATCAGCCCCCAGGGGTATTGCCTCCTGCGTCGATGGCTGACGGCAGCGCAGCAAGTATGTACGTACTCATTTAGACCGATCTTCACGACGGAGATTAAGCGTTCTCTCTCCCCTCTCGTCGTACGAGCGGGGGCTTCGTCCACTGGGGACTAGTTCGTTTCGAGGAACTACTTCTTTGGGGAAAAATCTAGACGCCACATTTTCAAACTTCTTCAAAACCTTTGGCGATTTTTTTATTCCAGAATCCTCCATCGATCCTCCTCTCTCCTCTCTCTCCTTAAGACTTGGCCACGTGTGAAAAAAAAATTCTAAAACACACAAAGCAGTTTCTTTTCTCCTATATTTAAAAGTTTTTCATTTCTCGTAATTATTTTCGTTGGCTGGACACGGATGGGGCTTGCGGAGGTAACGCGTCAATCCAGCCGTCGCCTGGCCAGCCCAAGCGCTCGCTGTTTTTTGCGCCAAATTTAAAAACCACCGACCCACCCACCCATCTTTTTCTAAGAAGAGAAAAAAATCTCACTTTTGTTTTTTTTCTTTTTGAATGTTTTCGCACCTCTCCGTTGTTTTAAAGCATTATTACCCCACCCCACCACGTCCCCTCCGTAAACTTGGAACGTCCTTGTTGCGGGGCCACAACGTGTTCGACCAACGGTTCCAACAACAACATTGCCAAACGTTGACCCAACGTTTGCAATGTTGGTTACTGGGACACGGCGGGGATGGGGGTGGGGCAGGTGTCTTAGGATGATTATTCCATAACCTTCCCCGCACACCTTTTCTCTGCGTGTGCGAGGTGATGGAGTTCCACGGTACTTTGGGGGTCTCGCCGACTGTGCGGATTGCGCAGAGACACGGTTATCGGTGAACGGTGAGGGTGGAAGACGCGGCCCCTCACCCCAACCCCCCCGCGTCTCATGAAGTGTATATATGGCGATTCGCAGATTTTTAACGGTATAATTGTAACGTGTTTTATTTTTTGATGTAACAGATTTGGAATTAAAAAAAAGTATAATTTTAGGTTGCCTCGGTCGTCTTCGCTGACCGGCCGGCGTTCGCGACTCGATGCATTCCCACTCCCTAGTCAATTCTTGAATCTGTGAACATCCATTTTGGTGTTCTGACCACCCAAGGTTCAGACGCTGTCGCCTCGACAGACCTGGTTTCACCTGAGGACGGCTGCTTGCGTTGTGGCCGAAACGTCGTGAGAATTATTTATTATTTATTTTTATTATTTCCCTTCTACGTGACTTTACCGAAAGAACCAAGAAGACTTGTGACGTAGTCTTGGTTATTAACAAGTTGCCAAGCGATCACTTGTCCAGTTTCCTTAACAAAATGACGTCGCTTCACGCTGCCTCGTGTAATTATGATCGTGACGTCACAGCAGTCGCGAGCCTGTTTGTGATGTCACGGTCGACTTGTCATTTGTCAACCGACAAGCCGTTTGTGACGTCATCAACCGTCGAATCTTCCCGCCGACAGAGTTATTGTGGCGTGTCGACCCTGGAACAAGTATCAGAGCCGGAAGTGACGTCATTTTTGAACCAGACGTGACGTCAATTTGAACCAGACGTGACGTTGCCCACCAGCTTGCAGCAGGACCGTGACATCATCCGCCGTGTCAACAACAAACTTCATCCCCACGCGTGACGTCACTTTGTACAATTCCACGCCGGCCCCCACCCGAAAGGCAGATCCGCGACCTTCCCACTGCCCCCCCCGATTTCCCCAATTCTTCCGCATAACGTCACTTTCTGTGCGATGACGTCACCCTCGCTCCACAAACAGCGGCGTTTACGTGACGTCATTTTAAACCTCCCCCCCCCCTCCGTGACGTCATCCGCTCCGAGGAGGAAGTTGGGGTGGTTTTAATCGTTGAGCAACACGCCCGGGGGGTGGAGTTAGGGGGGGGTGTGGTGTGTTTTGCGTGGTGACGTCACAGCGCGCGCATGCGCGATGCGGCTGTGGGTGGTAGGGGTGTGTTTTTGCGAGGTGACGTCACATCGCGCGCGTACGCGGTGGGGGTGGTAGGGGTGTGGATGGGGGGGGTGTTTTGCGAGGTGACGTCACAGCGCGCGCGTACGCGGTGCAGCTGTGTGGGTGGTGGTGGGCGGATGGGGGGGGAGTGTTTTGCGGGTGACGTCACAGCGCGCGCATGCGCGGTGCAGCTGTGTGGGTGGTGGTGGGGGGGGAGTGTTTTGCGGGGTGACGTCACAGCGCGCGCATGCGAGGTGCAGCTGTGTGGGTGGTGGTGGGCGGATGGGGGGGGGAGTGTTTTGCGGGGTGACGTCACAGCGCGCGCATGCGCGGTGCAGCTGTGTGGGTGGTGGTGGGGGGGGAGTGTTTTGCGGGGTGACGTCACAGCGCGCGCATGCGCGGTGGGGGGGGGTTGGGGGCTCGCGCCGCGCGTGCTCCAGGGGCGGGAAGTTTTTTTCGCCGCCGCCGCCGCCATCTTGTAATGGCGTCTCTCCGCTAGAGGGGAGNAAAAACCGAGGGGAGCGAAGCTGGGGGGGGTAGCAGCAGCAGCAGGAGCAGCAGCAGCGGAGCAGAGAGAGCGCGCGACAAAAGGGGGCACACGGGGGGGGGAATCAGACACGAACCGAAACCCGAGCACAGATTTTTTTTATTATACCTCGAGCGTCTTGACCAAAAAAAAAACACAACAACAACAACAAAACGACGACCATCCGCAACCACCACCACCCGGCCATCGATTCGCAACAACACCGCCGTCGCCGTCGCCACGATCATGGACGCCGAGGCGAGCGGCCGCCTAAAGGAGCCGTGAGGCGGGACCCCCCGGGCCGGGGCGGGGGGGATCGGGGGGAAGCCTCACGGGGGTGGGAGGTGGAGGCGCCACCACCACCACCGCCACCACCGTCTTTGTGTTGTTGTTTTAGCTTGGGGGGGGGGGGGGGAGAGTAGAAACCAAGCGAAGACATGAGCAGCAAGCTGTCGTTCCGCGCCCGGGCGCTGGACGCCTCGAAGCCGCTCCCCGTGTTCCGCGCCGAGGCGCTGCCCGACCTGCAGGACGCCGTCTCCATCAGCCGCGCCGTGCCGCAGATGCCCACGGGCATGGAGCGAGAGGAGGAGTCGGTGCGTGGCCACGGCTCCATCTCTTCTCTCTCTCTGTCTGTCTCTACCCCCCCCCTCTCACCGCCGTGTTTGTCTCTCTCTCCGACAGCTGCCATCGCTTGCTCGGCCGGTGTCTGCACTGTTAGCGCGCCCCCCCTCATCTCCACTACCCCGTGATGTCCGTCATCTCTCTCCTCACTCCATGCATGCTCCGCTGTGTGTCCTGCTCCTGCTGCTGCTGTTCCTGCTGCTGCTGTTGTTCCAGGTTGACTCGTCTCCTCTCTCGGTGTCTGCACCTCTCCGGTGTCTCCAGCTGTGAGCCCCCTTCACCCCCACCCCCATGATGTCCGTCATCTCTCTCCTCACTCCAGCATGCTCGCTGTGTGTCCTCCTGCTGCTGCTGCTGCTGTTCCTGCTGCTGTTGTTCCTGCTCCTGCTGCTGCAAGTTGACTCGTCTCTCTCCCTCTGGGTCTGCACTTCTCCCGGTGTCTCCAGCTGTTAGCGCCCCCCTCCCGTGTGTCCGTCATCTCTCTCCTCACTCCAGCATGCTTCGCTGTGTGTCTCTCCTGCTGCTGCTCCTGCTGCTGTTGTTGTTCCTGCTCCTGCTGCTGCTCCAGGTTGACTCGTCTCTCTCTCGGTGTCTGCACCTCTGTCGGTGTCTCCAGCTGTTAGCACCCCCTCCACCCCCCCGTGATGTCCGTCATCTCTCTCCTCACTCCATGCATGCTTCGCTGTGTGTCCTCCTGCTGCTGCTCCTGCTGCAGGTTGACTCGTCTCCCTNCCCTCTGGGTGTCTGCAGCTCTCTCGGTGTTGCTCCTGCTGCTCTTCCATGTCCCCTGCTGCACCATCTCCTCTCTCTCACTCTCTCACTCTCTTTCGCCACGCGTGCAATGTCACTCAACTCTCTTAACTCTCTCTCTGTGTGTGTCTCTCAGTGTCTCTGTGTGTGTCTCTGNCCTCTGTGTCTCTCTTGTCTNTGTCTCTCNGACTCTGNCTCTCATGTGTTTCTCTCTGTCTCCTCTCGTTCAGTGTCTCTGTCTCTGTCTCNGTGNCTCTCTGTCTCTCGTGTCTCTCAGTGTCTCTCTCTCTGTTCTCTCTCTCTGTGTCNCTCTGTGTCTCTCTCTCTCTCGTGTCTCTCTCTCTCTCGTGTCTCTTCTCTGTCTCTCNCTCTTCTCTCTGTGTGTCTCTCTCTCTGTGTCTCTCTCTCTTCTCTCTCTCTGTGATCTCTCTCTCTGTGATCTCTCTCTCTGTGNCTCTCGGCCCCATCTCTGTGNCTCTCTCTCTCTCTCTCGTGNCTCTCTCTCCACCGATCTNTCTCTCCTCTCTCTGGCTCTCTCTCNCTGTGNCTCTCTCCTNTGCACCGATCTCTCTCNCGTCTCTCTCTCTGTGTCTCTCTCTCTGTGTCTCTCTCCTGTGTCTCTCTCTCGTCTCTCTCTCGTNCTCTCTCTNTGCTCNCTCTCTGTNTCTCTCTCTCTCTCTCTCTGTGTCTCTCTCTCGTGTCTCTCTCTCGTNTCTCTCTCTCTGTGCTGTACTCNACTGATCTCTNCTGCTGATGGATCTTTCACTCGCTGGCTACGCACTCGCCCCACTCGCCTCCCGTCANTTCCTTANCACCGTCCACCCCCGCTCNCTTCCTCGCTCCCTCGCTCCACCCACCGCCCGTGCATTCNCACACNATGTCTCAACTCGCCACTTCTTACACCGGCTCTGTCTCTCACCACTCGTTCATTCACACACTCTCTCTCCACTCACCACTCGTTCATTCACACACTCTCTCCACTCACCACTCGTTCATTCACACACTCTCTCTCACCACTCGTTCATTCACACANTCTCTCTCCACTCACCACTCGTTCATTCACACTCTCTCTCCACTCACCACTCGTTCATTCACACTCTCTCTCCACTCACCACTCGTTCATTCACACTCTCTCTCCACTCACCACTCGTTCATTCACACANTCTCTCTCTCACCACTCGTTCATTCACACACTCTCTCTCACTCGTTCCCACACTCTCTCCACTCACCACTCGTTCATTCACACACTCCTCTCTCCACTCACTCATTCACACACTCTCTCTCCACTCACCACTCGTTCATTCACACACTCTCTCTCTCTCCACTCGTTCATTCACACACTCTCCACTCACCACTCGTTCATTCACACACTCTCTCCACTCACCACTCGTTCATTCACACACTCTCTCCACTCACCACTCGTTCATTCACACACTCTCTCTCCACTCACCACTCGTTCATTCACACACTCTCTCCACTCACCACTCGTTCATTCACACACTCTCTCTCCACTCACCACTCGTTCATTCACACACTCTCTCCACTCACCACTCGTTCATTCACACACTCTCCACTCACCACTCGTTCATTCACACACTCTCTCCACTCACCACTCGTTCATTCACACACTCTCTCACCACTCGTTCATTCACACACTCTCTCTCCACTCACCACTCGTTCATTCACACACTCTCTCNCTCACCACTCGTTCATTCACACACTCTCTCCACTCACCACTCGTTCATTCACACACTCTCTCTCCACTCACCACTCGTTCATTCACACACTCTCTCCACTCACCGCTCGTTCATTCACACACTCTCTCCACTCACCACTCGTTCATTCACACACTCTCTCCACTCACCACTCGTTCATTCACACACTCTCTCCACTCACCACTCGTTCATTCACACACTCTCTCCACTCACCACTCGTTCATTCACACACTCTCTCCACTCACCACTCGTTCATTCACACACTCTCTCCACTCACCACTCGTTCATTCACACTCTCTCTCACTCACCACTCGTTCATTCACACACTCTCTCCACTCACCACTCGTTCATTCACACACTCTCTCTCACCACTCGTTCATTCACACACTCTCTCCACTCACCACTCGTTCATTCACACACTCTCTCTCACCACTCGTTCATTCACACTCTCTCCACTCACCACTCGTTCATTCACACACTCTCTCACTCACCACTCGTTCATTCACACACATTCTCTCTCCACTCACCACTCGTTCATTCACACACTCTCTCCACTCACCACTCGTTCATTCACACACTCTCTCCACTCACCACTCGTTCATTCACACACTCTCTCCACTCACCACTCGTTCATTCACACACTCTCTACACTCACCACTCGTTCATTCACACTCTCTCTCCACTCACCACTCGTTCATTCACACTCTCTCTCCACTCACCACCCGTTCATTCACACACTCTCTCCACTCACTCATTCACACACTCTCTCCTGCCATCTCGTACACCGGCTCTCTCTCTCACCACTCGTTCATTCACACTCTCTCTCCTACATCTCATTCACACANTCTCTCTCCACTCACCACTCGTTCATTCACACACTCTCTCCACTCACCACTCGTTCATTCACACACTCCTACCACTCATTCACACACACTCTCTCCACTCACCACTCGTTCATTCACACACACTGTCATCCTGCCACGTGTGTCACCCTGCCACACGTGTCACCCTGCCACACTTTCTTGCGTCTCATGCCTGCACGGCACTGCACCCCGCCGTGTTTACTCTCTTCACCTACANCCCTCATGCTCTTCCCCGCTACAAATCTCTAGTTCCATACCTCCACGTTTCACTGCATCATTCCCCCTTTGCAACTCTCTCTTCTCTCTGATGCCTCCTGTTATTCTTATTAAGCCGTGACCCCCCTCTCCACACACTCTCTCTGCTCGCTGTTGGGTGATCTCCTTCATCCAAGTCTGCTCTTCTCCCGAGTTTACTCTCTTCGACTCTTCCCGCACACCAAATCGCTCATACCCACGCACTAAACCTCTGTTGTCTTTCTTTCCCACTCGCCGTCTCACCGTTCGATGTCTCTCGACGTGTCCCTTGTCCCCCTCTGCTCTGTCCACCGTGTCAATCTCGCACTTTCCCCGTCTCACGCCTCGTGTACCTGTGGCATCTCATTGCTTGCTCATCGCTTGCCTCGTACAACGCCACGCCATGCGTGCTCGCTGTCACTACGCGTGTGTGGGGAGATCTTCTTACTGACCGGGCCTTGTGGTTGCCACACCACCACCGACCAATCACCTCGTCTTGTCATGCCCCGGCCTTCATCGGCGATGCTACTCGCTAACGGCACTTGCCCCTGCAGTCGGTTAACGCTATACGGGGATGTTTTGTCATTGTGTATCGGGGGCTAAACACGTGTTGTGTTTACGCGTGAGTGTTTATAGGGGAACACGTGTATTTCCACGTGTGTGTATGCAGGGGAAACACGTGTGTTTACATGTGTGTATTTACACTGTGTGTGTGTGTGTGAGGTTGCAATCCAAACGGCGTCAGCTGATTTCAGCCGTCATTGCACGTGCTTGTGTTGACATGCATGTGCACGTGCTTTCGGTTGTGCGTGTTTACACGTGTGTGTGTACACGTGTGTGTGTGTGTGCATGTGTTAACAACTGTGTGTGTACACACGTGTGTTAGCAACTGTGTGTGTACGCACGTGTGTTAGCAACTGTGTGTGTACGCACGTGTGTTAACAACTGTGTGTGTGCGCACGTGTGTTAACAACTGTGTGTGTGCGCACGTGTGTTAACAACTGTGTGTGTGCGCACGTGTGTTAACAACTGTGTGTGTGCGCACGTGTGTTAACAACTGTGTGTGTGCGCACGTGTGTTACAACTGTGTGTGTGCGCACGTGTGTTACAACTGTGTGTGTGCGCACGTGTGTTAACAACTGTGTGTGTGCGCACGTGTGTTAACAACTGTGTGTGTGCGCACGTGTGTTACAACTGTGTGTGTGCGCACGTGTGTTACGACTGTGTGTGTGCGCACGTGTGTTAACGACTGTGTGTGTGCGCACGTGTGTTAACACTGTGTGTGTGCGCACGTGTGTTAACAACTGTGTGTGTGCGCACGTGTGTTAACAACTGTGTGTGTGCGCACGTGTGTTTACAACTGTGTGTGTGCGCACGTGTGTTTACAACTGTGTGTGTGCGCACGTGTGTTTACAACTGTGTGTGTGCGCACGTGTGTTAACAACTGTGTGTGTGCGCACGTGTGTTAACAACTGTGTGTGTGCGCACGTGTTGTGATTACACGGGGACAGTGGTAGTGCAGTGGCTAGTGCGTTATTCTGTCTCGTTTGTTAGACCTTCATAGCCTCAGCCTGCCAAGGCTTTCAGGGCGATCTTTGTTTACAAGTGTGTGCGTACTAATGTGTCTACGTCTCTGAATGTTCATGTGTTTACACCTTTGTGTTTACGCTTGTGTTTACACGCCTGTACATGTGTGTTTACACGTGTGTGCACGTATGTTCGTGTGTGTATATGGGTGTTTAGACGAATATGTGAGTGCACACGCGGGTTTTATGTTTTGAATGTTAGCGCCGAGAAGCACACGTGGGAGCGTGGGTCACTTTGCACGTGGGTTGGTGCAGGTGTTGGTCTAGAGGTGTGTGTTTAGGTCTACTCAGCCTCAAATGAGCACCCGGTGCGGTGTGTCTAAACATCGCCACTGGGGAGACAAAGGCGGCCGGGCGTGGTGCTGGTCACCCACCCTCTTTCGTGTGCCGTGCCGGCCTTCATAGGTGCTCGCTAACAGCACTTGCCCTAACAGTCTGTTAAGGCTATACGGGGGCTCTTTGTATTTGCATGTTCAGTGCACGTGGGTCGGTGCAATTTCACGTGAAAGTCAGTTCGCGAGTTGTTTGCATGGGTAAGCACACGTGGTTTTGTGTTTGCATGTACGGACACACGTGTGTGTTTGCCTTAGCATGTGTTCGTTTATTGTAATGGTACCACGTGGGTATCTGTGTTGGAATGCGTTCGTTTGTCGTGATGGTGGTACAGCGTAGCTTTATGTTGATGTGTGTTGTCGTACATGGTGGGGGTTGTGTTGACTTAACAGTCCATTTATGTTGATATGTTAACATACACGTGGATTTGTTGACATGTCAGTACACGCGGGGTGATGTTGACCTGACAGTACACGTGGATTTATGTTGATATCCATAGTAGAGGTTTTTTGGGGTAGAACGTGTAAATATATGAATGTGTCGTTAAAACCCGCCACCACCCAACACAGACAACTGGTAAGGGTTGTCACGTAAACAGAACGTGGCCAATTCTTCACGAGTACAGCACTAACCGGTGTGTTGGAAAGCCCAGCCACAACATTTACAATCTTGGCTTGGCTCTGCAACACACAAGCGGTGTGCTGCACTAGTGACGAATTGGCCACGTTCTGTTTACATCATTACATGACAACCCTTACCAGTTGTCTGTGTCGGGTGGTGGCGGGTTTTGACGACACATTTACGCGATCCAACCCAAAAAACCTCTTATGAATGATATTGGTCGCGAAAGCCTACGTGTTAAACCTTATGTTGATATGTTAACGTCCGTACACGTGTGTTTGTGTTGACGTACACGTGTGTTTGTGTTGACCGTACACGTGGGTTTGTGTTGACAGTACACGTGTGTTTGTGTTGACAGTACACGTGGATTTGTGTTGACAGTACACGTGTGTTTGTGTTGACAGTACACGTGGGTTTGTGTTGACAGTACACGTGTGTTTGTGTTGACAGTACACGTGTGTTTGTGTTGACAGTACACGTGGTTTGTGTTGACAATACACGTGTGTTTATGTTGACAGTACACGTGTGTTTGTGTTGACAATACACGTGTGTTTGTGTTGACAGTACACGTGTGTTTGTGTTGACCGTACACGTGTGTTTGTGTTGACAGTACACGTGTGTTTGTGTTGACAGTACACGTGGGTTTGTGTTGACAGTACACGTGTGTTTGTGTTGACAGTACACGTGTGTTTGTGTTGACAATACACGTGTGTTTGTGTTGACAGTACACGTGGGTTTGTGTTGACAATACACGTGTGTTTGTGTTGACAGTACACGTGTGTTTGTGTTGACAGTACACGTGTGTTTGTGTTGACAGTATACGTGTGTTTGTGTTGACCGTACACGTGTGTTTGTGTTGATAATACACGTGTGTTTGTGTTGACCGTACACGTGTGTTTGTGTTGACAATACACGTGTGTTTGTGTTGACAGTACACGTGTGTTTGTGTTGACAGTACACGTGTGTTTGTGTTGACAGTACACGTGGTTTGTGTTGACAGTACACGTGGGTTTGTGTTGACAGTACACGTGTGTTTGTGTTGACAGTACACGTGTGTTTGTGTTGACAATACACGTGGGTTTGTGTTGACAGTACACGTGTGTTTGTGTTGACCGTACACGTGGGTTTATGTTGATACGTTGCCGTCCGCGTGGGCTTGTTGACATGCCAGCACACGTGGGTTTGTGTTGACGTGACGACACGTGCCGTTATGTTGATGTTCCCGTACACGTCAGAACACGTGCATGTGTCAGCGTGGAGTGTTGTTGCCTCGTTAGGAGACGTGGCCTTGTGTTTATTGTGTGTTCGTGTTGTCATGTTTTAATACGCGTCGGTTTGTTGTACGTGGGGAGCGGTGGTGCAGCGGTTAGCGCGATGCGCTACGAACCCCGGGCCATCCGGGTTCGATTCCCGCTCACGGCCAACACTAGTGACGATTATCTGAATCTGTCCTGGGCCTCTCCTAGGTCGATTCAGCCTCAATTGAGTTCCTGGTGCGGTGTGTAAACATCGCCACCGGGGAGACAAAGGCGGCCGGGCGTGGTGCCAGCCACCCACCCACTCATGTGCTGTTACGGCCTTCGTAGGTGCTCGCTAACAGCACTTGCCTGAGCAGTGAGTTATGGCTACACGGGGGAACTTTGTTGAATGCCCACGTGGACTGGAGTTGAGATGTGTGAATACCTCGAGTCCACGTGTGGCGATGTTTGCATGTGTGAGTGCAGTGTCCTTCACTCATTTTCAGACATCACCAGTGTGAGCGCCACCACACGTTTGAAACCATTGTTGGGTTTGACAGCAACACCATGATGTTGATGGTGGGGGGCTGTTGTCACGTGGTGTTGTGTATTGTCGGGGCCGCACTAAAGGCCCGTGGGCCTTGCAGTGAAGAACTCTGTGTGAGTGCATCCACTTTTCTTTGTAGGCACTGGCACATTTCACACGTATAACAATGCACATTGTGTGCGAGGTCCACATCGCCTAGGTACTGAGACATCAGTTTGGGTATTGCACCCTTACATATGAACCAGCACACGTAAGTGTGAGCACGTGTCTGCTAGTTTAAATGTAGCCATTTTGTCTGTGTGCGAGAGAGAGAAAGAGCCTATTGACTATCCTGTTCTGTTATGTTTGTATTATATGTTGTTTGGTGTGTGTGAGTGAACAAGCGTAGATGTACACACGCGGCGAGGAGTGGAGAGCGGTGGTGCAGTAGCTGCTGGTGCACTGCGTTAGAAACCCGGTGACCTGCTTATCATTCCCGGCCACTTCTAACATCGGCGTCGAACGATATCACGGCACAGTCGTCGACCTCTTGCCGAGGCCGCCTCAGCCTTAAATGGGTACCTAGTGTGGCATATAAACATCGGCTGTATCACCACCTCGTGGTGCCATCCTGTTCCGAATAGGTGCTCGCTAACAACACGTACTCTAAGGTCACATGGGGGGGTCTTTGTATAGTCTACGTGTGTTTGTGTGTGTATAGGAATGCAACTTGAGGTGCTCACGTGGGTGTGTGGGTACACGTGGGCGGGTGCCTGGACTTCCTCGTATGCGTTGTTGGTGCTGGGGTATTGTGGGAGCCATCACAGCATGCTGTAGGGAGACGCGTGTGATATTAGACCACAGACCTGCACCCTTCCATAGGCCCTCTCCAGCCTTAAATGGCCTTAATAAGGGCCCCATAGGTATCTATACCTGCTCATCTCGAGCTAAAAATGCTCTGATAAATACTTGCATTGTCTTTGTACTGTTGGCCTTTTTGCGTTGTCCTCTGGTCTAACTAACACTGGTGGTGAGAACAGGCCCTAAAGAAGGCTGTCTCTGGTGTAGGCCAATCGCTTTCGAAGACAATGCATTTCTTATCAGAGCATGTTTTTCCACAATTACTGTGTGGTTAATGCAGATTTGATGCCTTTCAAAGGGTATCCAGTATTTGGTGTTTGAGCATCTTAACACAACTCCTGTTTTATTTGCCAGTAAGGGCAAAAGCTATTCTTGATTTTGATACTGGCAAAAAGGTGCCAAAGATACTTAATTCAGTGCTTAGTACACGGTGTGTAAAGATACGCACGGGGGGAGATCTGTCTGGCCTTACTTGGTGCTCTGAAAAAGGATCATTGCCCAAAACGTTGGCTATTATATATTTTAACTTTTAAGGCCACAGCGTTATTTAAATATGGGTGGAGTTAAATTTCGATTTAAAGCTTTCATGACTGCAGGGATTCATCTTCTTGGTTCTTTCGGTAAAGTCACGTTAGAAGGGAAATAATAAAATAAAAAAAATAAAACATGATAAAATAACATTTGTGAGAATTTTAAAATAAAACATAATAAAAGAAAATTTGTGAGAATTTTATTTTATTCTGTAAAATGTTTATTATTTTATGATTTCCCTTCTACGTGACTTTACCGAAAGAACCAAGAAGAGGAGATGGGTTGAGTTGTTACTTGTGCGTGTGCATCACTGCCAACGCAGCAGCAGCAGCAGCACCACCAGATAATTTGCGGACAATCGAAAAGGCATCCCATGATTGTGTGAGTGCGTTTGGTTTTGCCTTAATAGGTGCTCTGGGCATACACATATCCGTGGTTGTTTTTAGCCACGTGAGAGTCAGTTGAAACAACATTTTCTTGCATTAGCGATGGTTGCCAGCACATTATTTAGTTATTTAACATGGTGTGTGCTAATCATAGTTGGTAGTGCCACTGTGTCTGCAGATATAAATGGGAACTTTGGAATATTTTGTCCCTTATTTGTAGATATTGTTGCTGTATTTGTGAGTGTGTGATTGTGAAACTGCGTCCGACTGTCCATGCGTGTGTGGAGTGGTGTGAATGTGTGAGACGCATTGTAGGTCAACTCGGCCTCAAATGAGTACCTGGTGCGGTGTGTAAACATCACCACTAGGGAGACAAAGGCGGTCGGGCGTGGTGCTGGCCACCCACCCCCTCGTGTACCGTTCTGGCCTTCATAAATGCTCGCTAACAGCACTTGCCCAACAGTCTGTTAAGGCTACACGGGGGATCTTTGTCTTTGACGCATTGTATGTCTGTGAGAGGCTGTTAGGAATTGTATATGGAGCGGTCGTGCAGCAGCTAGCGCGCCGCGCTACGAAACCGGCGACCCGAGTTCGAGTCCAGCTCACGGCCAACACCGGTGACAATTATCTCAACCGGTCCTGGGCCTCCCCTCGGTCGACTCAGCCTTAAATAAGTATCTGGTGCGGTGTGTAGTAAACATCGCCACCGGGGAGAAAAAGGCGGTCGGGCATGGTGTATTTGACCATCCACCCCCTGGTGTGCCATGCCGGCCTTCATAGGTGCTCGCTAACAGCACTTGCTGCAACAGCCTGTTCAGGCTATACGGGGATCTTTGTTGTGTCTGAGATGCATTGTATGTCTGAGAGGTTGTTAGGAATTGGAAGTATTCCCAATGAGCTCTATATACAGGGCTGACTTTTTTGGTGGCTCTCGCTGTGCAAATCAAAAACGTCCTTAAGTTTTGCTCCCAACTGCCTGCCGCTTAATTAGCGAGATTTAAGTGATGGCCAGAATAACCATGGTCTTTCTCTCTTGATCAATATACTTTCGTCATATGGGCTCTTCACTAGTCATACATACATTGTCTACAACTGCTATAATGGAGTGGCGCAGTGTTCCTTTGGCAATTTGATTTATAGACACGTGTACACGTGCATCGCTTGCAGATGCTCTCTCCTGACATGAGCATTCTCATCATCGACTCCTTGAGCAAGGCAACCATGACAACCTATTATGTGTAGCAGTGTAAACATCTTCAGTGGCTCACAAGCTATATTATAAATGTCAACAGACCCATATTCGCAATAAATGCAGTGGTGCTTTAATGGAATATGTTACACGTCAGTCATTCGGACGCATTCCTCTCCCTGTGGAGTGCAGTTGTTTCACATTGGCAAACGTTTTAAAATGTTTTTAGATGTTACGTAGACAAAGGTATGTCTGCCTTTATGATGAAAAACACATTTAGCCCACAGTTAAAACATTTTCCCCAGCATTTGTTTAAGCATGCAAACAGGTGTTGACTTTTTCCAGTCTCATCAGCAGTTATACATGCTAAATAAATGCTACTGGAATGCCTAATGTCACAGACATAAAAGAGTATGGCTTTTGCAATGTCCTTTTCAATGTTTAGATGTTTTAACCTTTTGGTTTTGCCCACGTGCTTGTGCTACATTTTCCCAGCTCTTATTTCCTCAAAGAGCCCTCGCCTGATGAAAAAAAACTAAAATTCTCTGCCCGTGTACGCGTACACATGTATTCTATCATATTTTAATGTGTGCGCGCTACACGAGTACAGACGCACACTGGGGACTGTACCCAATACGAGCTCCGTGCAATGAGATGTTAACGCCTCTGGGCGTTGGGGAAAGCAAGCATCCGCAGGCTCGTCTGACCCATGACCCCTCGCGGCCCGCAGAATTACATTTTGTACCGAGCGGCCGCGTTGTTGCCCGTTCACCGCACACCAGCTGAGCTCACCTAATGTGCTCGCCTCTCTTTCCGAGTCTTAATGTGTCGGCTGCAGCACATTTCCATCTTCTGTGCCACAAGTCCCATTGTTGCGTGGGGTCATCTGCTCGCATTCGCTCTTTCCGTTCTATTCTGTGACTCTTCGTCATCACGTCCAGTAGCTTTGCATCGGGATCCATAGACTTGTATGACGACCTATGAACTCGCGTACGCTCTCATGATCATTGGTCTTACATAGAGACCTAGAGACTTGCATAGAGACCCATAAAGACATGCATAAGAAGCCCACACTTACATAGGCTTACATAGGGATCCATGATTGCATAGGGTACTCCGCTCGTATTTGCTTCATATTTGTCTGTTCTGTGCCTCGGATAATTAGCGCGGTTGGCTACATAGATTGCTAAAGAGGTTCAACATGCACCCACTGCCCTAATATCTTGGTCCACCACATCCTTCCATCTAAGAATCCCTCACCTGCCCTGCATTGGCAGTATCTCAGTAGTGTTAATTACATCATCTGTCTCTCTTCTCAACAGATACCCCAAACGTCTCCCTTGCCTTCTTGAGATTATTAGCAAGCCCTTCTAAAGCTTTAACTTCTTCATTCCACCTCCTTCCCTGCAGCAGCTTCTCCGTGTGGTGCTTTGTAAAAACAACATTCACACCCACACCCCTGTCCCATGTGTGTGTTGGTTGGTGGGGAACGGTAGTGTAGCGGTTAGCGCGCTGCACTACGAACTCAGCCAGAGTTCAATTCCCGCTGATGGCCAACACACCAGTGACGATTATCTGAACTGGTCCTGCGCCCCTCCTCCTCTACCTCTAGGTCGACTCGGCCTCCAATGAGTACCTGGTGCGGTGAATAAACATCGCCACTCGGACACTAAGGCTGTGGTGTGGTGCTGGCCACCCANCCCCCCCCCCTTGTGTGCCACTCTGGCCTTCATAGGTGCTCGCTAATAGCACTTGCCCCAACAGTCCGTTACAGGCTATACGGGGCATCTTTGTCTTTGTTGTTTGAAAGTTGTTCCTTTAGAGAATGTACAGAACAAATAACAACGAATATGAATAACAGGTTTTTTTTACTGTCTCTTTTAGCGAGAGTACTTACCAGGAAATGCCCAGGTTTAGAGTACTTCATATGGTTTAAGTTAGCACTAAACTGCAGACTCCTGTGACTGTCCGTCCTTCTTGTGAGTGGTAATATCAGTCTGATTAAATGATTACTGCACCCATGAACATTCAGTCAGATGTCAATATCCTTTCTTGAACCAGCCGGGAGCCCAATGAGCATTGTTATCAGTTTTTCAAAGAAAATATCCAGGTGGAATTCACGGGGTAGATTTTAAAACCAGGAGATATGTGTTACCAGTTGCACCCAGTGGTCATGTTTATTTTGCTTAACCAGGAGAACACTCAAGAGATGAGGATTGACTCATTTGGAATAGTTACATGGGACATTCGTCTTCAAGTAGGGTACAATGATATCCCCAAATGTAATTTTGTTGGTCTTTTTTTTTATTTGGCGAATTTGGATCCTGACGCTAGACACAATAGCGCACTCTTGTGAATTACGTCAGAGGAACGTTAATTTTCGATTTAAAGCTTACGTGACTGCAGGGATTCATCTTCTTGATTCTTTCGGTAAAGTCACGTAGAAGGAAAATAATAAAAATAAAACATAATAAAATTATTCTCACGACGTTTCGGCCACAACGCAAGCAGCCGTCCTCAGGTGAAGAACAGGGCTGTCAAGGAGACAGAGTCTGACAGACCTGTTCTTCACCTGAGGACGGCTGCTTGCGTTGTGGCCGAAACGTCGTGAGAATTATTTTTTATGTTTTATTTTTATTATTTTATTATTTTCCTTCTACGTGACTACCGAAAGAACCAAGAAGAGGAACGTTAATGTTCACTCTGAAGCAGACTGCGCGTGGTATTAGTCTACGTGGTATTACTTTACACGCCACCGCAGTAATAATCAGGGTGGCCGCTGGATTCGAACGGTGACACCTCTGCAACAAAGCGGCGCTCAGTCATGCCGCCGCTGTCTGCCCCCTTTCAAAATCGCAGCGCCCCTCAGTGTCCCATCGATCGCAGAAGAGGCACTTTTCTAATCCACAATCCCACGCAGAACCGTATTGGCTTCAAACTATCGACTCGTGGCGATTATGCACGGCTGTAATTGGGCTGCACTTTGAAGTCGCCGTATCGATCGTAGAGTGGTGGCGTGGGGTTTCTCTTTGTTTTTGTTTACTTGTTCCGCCGGCTTTCGCCTTTTAAGCTGATCTGTTTAATTTAGAGCATTAGCATGGATCTGTTAATTTATCTGTTTTGCTTAGTCCGTGGGCTCTGTCTTGAAGTTACTCTGTACGCTATAGTGCTAAGTTGATGGCGTGAGTCTGTTTTCTGTTTACTTGACTCATTGGCTGCGTCGTGAAATATGCTGTATGTTGACTTCTTTCACACCGTACGCAGCAACCGTGCTAATCGGAGGTGCGGAGTACCTCTGTATAGAGTTGAGTGGTGGTGTAGGTCTGTTTGTTTTCCCGTGGCTTTTTAATTTGCCGTGTTGGCATGCAGTAACCCTGTATACGGGGGAGTGAAGGCGTGGGTCTGTTTGTTGCTTATTTCCTTGGTTTATTGGCTGTGTCATGAAGTACCTCAGCGTAGAGAAGTAGTGTACGTCTCATTTTTGTCCCTTTGCGTGTTCCATTGGTCGTGTTGGTACATGGGTCTGTGCCTTGACCTGTCGGCGAGCCTTCGACACTTCACGTGACCTCGGGAGCGCACCTGGCCTAAGACTAGCGCCGTGTTGACGTCACCGCCACTTCGTAGCGAATGGCGGCTGTTGTTTGTATGAAGTAATGTATGGTTATGTTTAACTGCGATCTTTGTGAGCCGTGCTCTTTTACCCATGTACCTGTTGGTGCTGCCATTGTTCGCTGGTGCTCATGGTGTAAAGCTGCGGTCCATATTCCCATGGTGGGAAGCAGTACATCCTGACCGAACTTGAACCATTGTTGACTTAATCTACATTTTGTGACGCAGACTCATCAGCTGATGCTCTTTTCCCAGCCCTGGACGGGG